>JAODAL010013274.1:0-91988 GCA_025379985.1 Phyllomedusa bahiana
TTTTTCAACATTTTAAAATTGCAAATTTAAATGAAAGCGGTGAAAAGTTTGGGTCCTGGGTGGTGCCCATTGTTAACTTTTTTGTACCCGGGTTTTATCCTTCCCATTGCCCCCTACAAAGACTTGCTGGGCTTTTTCTTTCACTGGGGTTTTTTTTTTGCCACTAAAATTTTTAATGAAAAACTTTTTTTTGGTATTGTATGACCCCGTAGAAATAAGATTTCACAAACATTTGTTTTCTAAAAGTTTAAAAAAAAATATTTTTAAAAGTTTATTTTTATGTCACCATTAGAAATTACATTTTTTCCCGAAAAAAAAACCCTATTTGTCCTTGTAGTTGGAAATTTTAAAAAATTATGGCTCCCCGGGGGGGGGATTATCCTGATCAGTAAATTTAGCTATTCCACTAGCAATGAATTTCCCATGCCAGTGTTTTCCAGGGCTACCAAAAACCCGCACTGTTGGGCTCTGAAGGGGGAATTTGGGTTTGGGGTTTTTGGAGGTAGTAGCAGTGGAAATGATTTTGAGGGGAAATTCTATGACGCCTCATCCATTAAAAGGGGTTGTCCCCCCCAAAAGGGTTTTAAAGAATGCATGAAAGGGAATTTTCGGGCACTTTTCCTGGTTTTAGACTAATTTGGGATAAACCCCCATGCTCCAAATTTTGCTTTCAGATGCTAATTGATTAGATTAGCTTCTCCAAAAATATCAAAAGGGCTTTTATCGATCCCCAAAAAAAAAGCCCCAAAATTTCAGAGCTGTTTACTTTAGATAAATCAAGCTTTTTTCTTTTTGGCACACCAAAGGGCAATGGGCTTTTCACTGGGGCCAACCTTTTGTGAAGATCAATCTTTTGTTATCTCATTTAACAAAAAGCCCAGGGAGATTTTTTTACAGGTCGGTTAAATGGGGAAAAATGAAATAGCCCAAAAAATTCACTTGTATCTTTTTTAGGGAAAAAAAGAGGAACAATGCAATTTTATTTGGAAAAAGTCCCTTTTTTTTGTGTTCCCCACAAATTTTAAAGCCTTTTCTTTGTGCGAGCAAACCCCCTTTTAAACCAAATAAAACTCGATGATTTATTCGAAGCTTAAAATCTGTCCAAGTTCCCGGAAATTTTTTGTGTGCAGATTAATGGGAAAAAAAATCTTTTAAAAAATTGGGAGAATTAAAAAGACGTCTATCGGACAAGGAAAAAGAGACTTTCCCATATTTGAACCAAAAGGGAAAGTTGTATTTACTTTCAATGATTTCCCAGGGATTGTACTTCAAATGGGACTAACAGAAAATTGGGCCGAAGACCCCGGTGGCTTTTTATAGAACCCCCCTCCATTAGAAAATTGAAATTTTGGGTTCCCCCTTGCAAAATGGTTTACTGTTATTGGTCTCTTTCCAAATTTTTCACTCAAAAAAAACTTTAAAAAAAGAATATGAAAATGTTTCGTATTACAGAAAAATCCCTTTTCTGTAATTCAAATGGTCGTTTTTTTATTTTATCGGGAAATTAGTGAACTTCTTGCTTGGGCTGAAACTAGGGTACACTAAATAACCCATTTTTTTTTGTATTTCAAACCGGGGAAGGTCCATTTTGAGTGGGGGATCTTTTGAGCCTTCCCTTTGTTCGGGATGCACGATCATTTTTTATGGGATGCCTAAACGTGAGTTGTACCACTTACAGGTTGGAAAAAGAAATTAACCCGTAGAAGTGCTGGGGAAAAATTTAATTGAAATTTCTACATTTTTTTTTTGTTTTAAAAGCCCTTTCACTTTCTTGATCCACTAAAAACCATGCAAACATTTTTTTCTCTGGGATAGCGGGCCCAAAGGGGTAGTTCATTTGGGGCAGTGTCAAAGCCTACCCAAGGGGGAAAAATGGGGGTTTGATTATCATCAACAAGCCGGGTTGTGGACAAGAAACTAACATTTTTCCCAGCTCTTTGTATTAAGTTTGGATTGTTTAAGGGGTTTGTTTTGGGCTTTGGGGAAAAAAAAGGCTAATTTTCTTTTAAGTATTTTTGTTTGATCATTCCCTGAAATGAGCATAGAAAAAACTAAAAACTTTTTAATCTTTGATTGTCCCCATATTTGAAATTCAAAAGAACGATTCTTTAATTTTTTCCAAAAGCACAAAAGGGCCCTTTTTCTTTTTGTTTTGTTTTGTTCGATGAAAAATACTTGGGTAATTAAAAGGCAGAAAAATTTTGAAGTTTTTGGGGCAAGATATGCTCGCTAACTTCAGAAAAATTTTGGGGGCCTTTAAAAGAACATAAAGATGCACTTCATAGGGGCTCCATGCAATTTTTCATAGTATTTATACAGATTTCAGATAACCTTTGGGGACTTCAGTTTAGGAAAAAGGGGGAAAAAGTTCCACCAGGATATGAAAGGGTGAAGGGATGGTTCAAGGGAGGTTTTTTTTAATGCTTTTTAAACCCCGTTTTCGGGCGACGTTTGGGAAACTCCAAAGCGTTGTTTTTGTGACAAAATACAAGGAAATCACATAAATGTGTTTCTTGATGCATTTGGGTTTTAAAAAAAAACACCCAATTAATTTTTGTATTAAAATTAAACAAATCCACATTTAAATTTTTTCCTTTTAAGTTAGATTTTTTTTAAATTTTTTTTGGGAATGATTGGGTTTGGGGCTTTTGAACTTATATTTGTAACTTAAATAAAATAAATTTGGGAATTTTCCCAATGCTTTCTAAAAAATGTTTCATGGATTAAATTTTAAAATATTAAATATTTCAGAAAATAGAGCCCTTTTGGCAAAGTCTATTTTTTAGTTGCCCATAAAATTTAAATAGGGAAAACCCCGTTCAGAACACTGGCATAAAAATAAATGTAAAATCACCGTTAATTTGGAATTTTGCCAGGTGAAATTCCCGCTGAAAAACGTCACAAACTATGATGTTTCAACCTTTTCTTCCTCTGGTTTTTTTGGGGGTTGGATATGCGGCCCCTTTTGGCCTCCAAACTTATTTGGTTTATTAGGGTTTTCAAAAAGAGTTCAACTTTGGTTCATTGAAAAAAACTTTTTTTTTCCAGGTTTGTTTTAAATGTTGTTCAGCAAATTTTAATCTCCCCTTTAACATGCTTTTTGTTTATTAGTGGGTCTTGCGGGGTGGAGCTTTGCTTAAGGTTTAATGGGGTTGATTGCTTTTACTTATTGTTTTTTGGGAAAACAATTGTAGCTGCTGATTCTAGGTCTTTTTTAAAAGGTCCCCCAAAAAGGTGGTTTGGCCCCTGGTTAACTTTTTTGTTTAATTCTTTTTCACTTTTTCCTTGTCCGGGAGATCCTGGGGGGGAGAAACCTGGTCATGTATGTTTGTCCTTTCCCACTTCCTGACCCTTTTTGCCCCAGGCTTTGTTCACACGGCTTTTTTTCAGAACGTTTTACATCGGATTGCCGATCGTAAATACTTTCTGAAATCATTTTGAAAAATCAGTTGCAAATAAGTGCCACTAAAGGGGGCATGATTTGTTAAAATGTTTTCCCGACGGATTCACCTTCTCCAATCCTTGGAAGGTTTGGGGAATCCGTCCGTAAATAATTGGGCAGCACATTGTTTTTCCCTTCCCGGGTTTTCCCCTTCGTCAAACCGCAGCGGCCAATCCCGGCAAAGAAATTGCGTGGTTGCGGAAAGACGAGGGCCCTATTTTTCTATTTAAAACAATAGAAAAATGGCTTTTGACTTGTTTCTGACTGAATTTTCCGACAGTTTACGATTTTGTTTAATTTGTCGGGCAAATACGCGGCGAAATTTAAAACCCCTGTGAACGAAGGGGCCCAAAGGGGGCCCTTCACAGGTTATTTGCCGACGGATTGGCGCCGTTTTCCCGCCCCGGATTTGGCTTTTAATACGGCGCCAAACCTCGGGTCATTACGGTAAACCCGCTCTCATAGAGAACAGTGGATTCCACCTCCCCTCGGGGAAAATCCGTCGGGCGGGGGAAAAGTGCATGCACATTATTTACGGGGCCCGGCCGCCGGAAACAATGCATTGCTTTGGGCCGGGGGGGCGGCGCCCCCCCCGCACTCCGGGGCCCCGCCCCCTCCCGCCCCGTATTCCCCCGGGGTTTGTGCGCTCAATACGGCGCACAAATCCCCGTGAATAAGGTTGAACACGGCCTAACAGTGCTACCCGGGTCTTTCAGGGTTTTTTAAATTCTTCTGTAACTAAGACACGTATGCTTTGCAACAATAAGGGGGAAGGTCTTTAGAAAAGTCACTGGCTTACCATCATGAGATGTTTTCGTGTGGCATCTTGTAATGGATTTTTATAGGCCACAGTTTTAATCAGTGTATATTTTTTACTAAGTGGTGGATTGCTTTTTTAATTATGATAGATTTTAGCTGGGGCCCGAATTTGCATGGTTTTTGTACTTCTTTTTTTTGCATGTGCAATACCTTTTCCTGTTTCATTCTCTTATTAAAAATAACTTTTTTATGGAATTTTTGGTTTGTTTATTTGCCTGTGTGAATTGGGGTGATTTTTACTGAAAATTTCTATAAAAAATTTTAAAATAATAGCACCTTAAGAAGTTATTTCTAAGGAAATGTGACCCGGTTCAATAGTTTTTTCACCGGCGTATATCAAAAACTCCCGTTTCAATTTTTTACCTTAAAAAAATTTAAAATTATTTAAATTTAAGGCTTTTGATGAAATTTAAAAAAAAAATTTTTTGTCGGGGCCCCACCCACCCCCCCCCTTTTCCCCCCGAATTAAAAAGGGGTTTTTCCCGGGGGGAAAAATTTTTTTTGGGGGGGGAAGGGGTTTTCCTTTTTTTTTTTAAAAAAAAAAAATTTTTTCCCGGGGGTTTTTAAAAAGGGGGTTTTTTTTTTTTTTAAAAAAAGGGTTTTTTCCCCGGGGCCCGGGGTTTTTTTAAAAAAAATTTTTTCTTTTTTTTTATTTTTTTAAAAAAAATTTTTTTAAAATTTTTTTTTTTTTAAATTTTTCCCTTTTAAAAACCCCCCCCCCCCTTTTTTTTTTTTTTTGGTTTTTTTCCCGGTTTTTTTTTTCCCCAAAAAATTTTTTTTTTTAAAAAATTTTTTTTATTTTTTTTTTACTTTTTTTTTTTTTTCCCCCGGGGGTTTTTTTTTCCCTTAAAAAAAATTTTTAAAAATTTTTTAAATTTAAAAAAAAAAAAAAATTTTTTTTTTCCCCCCTTTTTAAAATTTTCCCCCCCCCCCCAAAAAAAAATTTTTTTTGGGTTTTTTGGGGTTTTTTTGGGGGGAAAAAAACCCCGGGCCAAAAAAATTGTTTAGGGGGGGTTTTTTAAAAACCCCCCCCAAAACCCCCCCCCCCCCCAAAAAAAAAAATTTTTTTTTTTTTCAAAATTTTTTTAAAAAAAAAAAACCCCCTTTTTTAAAATTTTTTTAAAAGGGGGGACCCCCAAAAATTCCCCCTTTTTTCTTTTTAACAAAAAAAAAACCCCCCAAAAAAAAAATTTTTTTCCCCCCGGGTTTTTTTTTCCCTTGGGGGGAAAAAAAATTTTTTAAATTTTTTTTTTTAAAAAATTTGTTTTTTTGGGGTTTTTGGGTTTTAAATTTTCCCTTTTAAACCTTTATTTTAATTAAAAAATTTTTTTTTTTCCCCCCTTTTTTTTAAAAAACGGGGGGGGAAAAAAAAAGGGGGGGGGAAAAAATTTAAAAAAAAATTTTTTTTCCCTTTTTAAAATTTCCCCCCCGGGGTTAAAAACCCCAAACCCCCAACCAACCCCCCCCCCAAAAAAAAACCCCCCCCCCCCCCCTTTTTTCCGTTTTTTTAACTTTTTTTTTCCCCCCCCCCCCCCCGGGCCCCCCGGAAAAACCCCCCCCCTTTTCCCCCCCCTTTTAAAAAAAGGGGGGGTTTTTTTTTAAAAAAAACCCCCCCATAAAAACCCCCCTTTTTAAAAAAAAGGGGGGCCCTTTCGGGGGGGGGGTTTTTCCCCCCCCTTTTGGAGGGCCCCAAAAAAAATTTTTTTTAAAAAGGGGCCCCCCAAAAAAGGCATTTTCCAAAATTTTAAAAAACCCTTTTTAAAAAACCCCCCCAAAAAAACCCCCGGGGGGTTTTTTTAAAACCCCTTTTAATTTTTTTTTTTTTTAAAAAAAAAAATTTTTTTTTTCCCCCCCTTCCCCCCCCCTTTTTAAAAAAAAACCCACCTTTTTTCCCCCCAAAAAACCCCCCCCCCCAAAAAAAAAAAAACCCCCCCCCGAAACCCCGGGGGGTTTTTTTCCCCCCTTTTTTTTAAGGGGGCCCCCCCAAAACCCCCCCCCCCCGGGGGCCCCAACCCCTTTTAAAAATTTTTTTTTCCCGGCCCGGGTTTAAAAAAAAAAACCCCCCCCAAAAAAATAAAAAATTTTTAAAAAGGGAATTAAGAAAAAAAAAAAAACCCCCCAAATTTTTTTAAAAAAAAAGGGGGGGCCCCCCCCCCCCAAAAAAAAAATTTTTCAAAAAAAAAAAGGGCCCCCCCGGGGAAAAAAAAACCCCAAAAAAAAAAGGTTTAAAAAAAATTTTTTTTTTAAAAATTTTTTCCCCAAAAAAGGGGAATTTTTTGGGTTTTTAAAAAGGGTTTTTTTAAAAAAAAATTTTTTCCCCCCAAATTTTTTTTAAAAAAATTTTTTTTTTTTTTTTTTTTTTTTTTTTTTTTTTTTAAAAAATTTTTTTTTTTTTTAAAAAAAAAAATTTTTTTTAAAAAATTTTTTTCCCAATTTTTTTTTTCCCCCCAAAAAAAAAGGAAAAATTTCCCCCCCAAAAAAAAAAATTTTTTAAAAAGGGGAATTTGGGGAAAAAAAACCCCCTTTTTAAAAAACCCTTTTTTAAAAATTTTTTAAACCCCCCTTTAAAAAAAGGGGGGGGGGGGGGAAGGGGGGCCCCAAAAAATTTTAAAAAAAATTAAAATAAAAAAAAACGTTTAAAAATTTAAAAAGGGGCCCGGGGACGGGGGCCCCCCCCAAAAAAAAACCAAAATTTTTTTTTAAAAAATTTAAAAAATTTTTTAAAAAAAAATTTTTTTTTTTTAAAACCCCTTTTTTTCCCCCCCAAATCCCTTTTTTTGGCAAAAAAATTTTAAAAAAAAAAAGGGGAAAAAAAAAAACATTTTTAAAAAAGGGGGCCGGGGTTTCCTTTTTTTTTCCCCCCCCCTTTTTTTCCCCCCCCCCAAAAAAAATTTTTTTTTTTAAAAAAAAGGGGGAAAAAAAAAAAAAAAGGGGCCCCCCCCAAAAAAAAAAAAAAAAATTTGCCCCCCCCCCCCAAAAAAAAAGGGGTTTTCCCCCCTTTTTTTTGGGAAAATTAAAGCCCGGGAAAAAAAAGGGGGAAAAAGGGGGTTGGTTTTTGGTTTTTAAAAGAAAAAAAATTTTTTTTTTTTTTGTTAAAAAAAAAAAAAAAAAAAAAAAAAACCCCCAAAAAAAAGGGGGAACCCAACCCCCCCCAAAATTTTTTTTTAAAAAAATTTTTTTTTCCCCTTTTTTTCCCTTTTTTTTAAAAAAAAAAAACCCCCCCAAAACCCGGGGGGGGTTTTTTGGGAAAAAAATTTTGGAAAGGGGGGCCCCTTTTTTTAAAACCCCCTTTAAAACCCCTTTAAAGGGCCCCAAATTTTGGGTTTTTAAAAACCCCCCCCCCCAAAAAGAAAAAAAAAACCCCCCCCCCCAAACCCCCCCCCCCCGGTTTTTAGGAAAAGGCCTTTTTTTTGGGGGGAACCCCCCCCCAAAAAAAAAAGGGGCCCCCCCAAAAACCCTTTTTTTTAAAACCCCCCAAAATTTTTTTAAAGGGGGGGGGGGGGGGGGGGGGGGGCCCCCGGGGAAGGATTTTTTTTGGGGGGGGGGGGAAAAAAAAAAAAAAAAAAAAAAATTTTTTTAAAGGTTTTAAAAAAAAAAAAAAACCCCAAAAAATTTTTAAAAAGTGTTTAAAAAATAAAAACGTGAGTTAAAACAATAAGGGCATTTTTGATGACCCAAAATTCCCTTTTAAAACCCTTGGGAAAAAATCCTTTTAAAATCCAAAAAAATAAAGGGGCTTTTTATTAATGGGACATGTTGCCCTATCCCCGGGGTTGATATAGGCATTCTAAAAGGGGAATCATAAATTTCCGATAAAAAACATTTAAATGCCTTTTAACCATGAAAGCTATGAATTTAAAAATATTTAAAAAAGACCCCCAAAATTTGCAAAAGCTCAAAACACTTTTGAAACTTTGGTGGGTTATTAATGATAGCATAGAGGTTTGAAAGACACAACTCTGATTTACCCAGTCCTAAAAAATTTTGACACAGTTAAATGAAAATTAAAACCGTATTGAAAAATAGGGCAGGTAAAAGTTAGAGAAACCCCCGGGAAAAAATTTTGCGCCGGAAAACTTAAGATTTTGATTTTTGTAATCTTTTTTGGGTGATTTTTATTTGATTCCGAGTGTTTTGGGACAAATTTTAAAAACCAAAAAAAACCCATTATGGGTAAGTAAAACCCGTGACAGCAAAAACTGTTGGAGGTTTAAAAGGGGGTTTCTCGTTACAAAAATATGTTCGGGTTTATGGGGGAAATAAAAATAAGCCTTTTGGTAATTGGTTTGTATTACCCCATCAAAATGGTTTGAGATTTGAGTTTTTTTTTTTAAATTTTGTTCTATTTCGTTGGAGCTGGTCGGCCACGCCCCCGGAACGTTTTCCCCCCCACTAGGGCACGCCCCCCTGTTTCTGTGAATTTTTGCTGACATTTCCCTTCAGGGCCCGTTGGGGAACCCAAACCCGGGGCCCCCTTTAAACCCCTGTGGCGGGAATTTTTGGGTGAACATTCTTTGTTTTTCCCCCCCTCTGAGCTGTTAAAAATCGATAGTTGAAAACCAAGGGGAAAACTCAAACTCCCCCTTTTCCCCCTTAGGGTGGGAAATTGACTAAATTACTGGAACCCCGGGGTAAATCCTAGATCCCCTCATATAACCAGTTTTAAATTCCCCTGTTTTTCTCCATTTAAAACAATAACAAAATCCCCCCCTATTTAAAAGGGGAGGGGCGGGGGCAAAAGGGGCCAACAGTCATACAATTTCTTTCGGGGGTAAAAAAGGGGGAAAAAAGGGGGGGGGGGGGCCAATGTCTTCCTCCCAAAGGGGAAAATCCTCAAGGTTTTGGCTTTTTGTGTTTTTAAACCCCGCATTAATTTTAACCAAAAAAGTCTTAGTTCCGCTGGCCCTGGAACAAAAAGGGGGAGGGGGAAAGAAAAAGGGCAAGGTGGCTTTTTTTTAACCCCAAAAATGTCTCCCCAAATTTTAGGCTGTGTGTTTTCCTAAAAACTTGCATATTTTTTTCCCCACCAAAAACCAAGGGGAGAAAATTGGTTTTGGGGCCTTTTTAAAGGCCCGCAGGGACAAAAAAGGGAGCAAAACAGGGGGGCTACAAGGGTTTTAAAATCCAAACAAAACCTTTTGGGTTCCCCCTGCCCCGTTCCCAAATTAAATGATGTCACCGTTTTTTTTCTGTGGGGGAGAAATAAGCCTCCCGGGGGTTTGGGAGACAAAGCCCTGTTGAAGGGGAGGGCTTCGCCCCTTTAAAAAATTTCAAACCCCCGTATCATAGAAATCACTAAAGAGCCACGAACAGCTCAAATGATAACCCCCTTAAAGCTAGGGGCAAACAGCAAAAAGTTCAAAAATTTGGGCGTTTAAAAAACCCACACCTTTTCATTTTTTGACCCCTTTTTGCCCACATCTTTTTTTCTAAAAAATGGAATGGTAAATTTTTCCGGGATTGGCCATCCCAAAAAGTACCGCAAGAAATTTTTTTTTTTGCTCTCTTTTGCAGGGCCAAAAAGGGGGCCAAACGGGTTTTCGGCAGTTTTAAGGAGTCCTAATTTTCCCCCGAAAATTCCACCGGAAAAAAAATGGTGCTTTTGGGCCAAAGCCCTTAAAAGGGGTTTGGGGGGGACCTAATTTTTTTAAAAAATAAAAAGGTTCCCAAAAGTTTTTTATTTTAAAAAAAAAACAAAAAAAACCCCCAGGAAAAATTTTTTACTCCAACCTT
This sequence comes from Phyllomedusa bahiana, assembly GCA_025379985.1. NCBI lineage: Eukaryota > Metazoa > Chordata > Amphibia > Anura > Hylidae > Phyllomedusa > Phyllomedusa bahiana. The sequence continues at coordinate 9,995 of JAODAL010013274.1, forward strand.
TCAAAATTTAAGCTTTTTGCCGCCGTCTTTTCGGGTGTTCCCCCCGGGCCCCCTGTTTATTTCCTGCTTTTTTCTTTTGGTTGGGACGTTGACTGGGGTGCAAACCAAAAACCCCGGTTTATAGCCATATTCCAAAACCCTCCCCATTAAATTAAAAATTTTTTTGGGTTTTTAAAATTTTAAACCTTAAAGTATGGTAAAAAACATTGTTTTCCAAATGAATTTTGGGAAAGGAAAAAGGGAAAACCTTTGGGATGCCCCGGGCTGAACTTTTTTTATATTTTTTCCCCCCCTCCTTTGATTAATTTTTTTTTTTGTTTTTAAATGGCTGGGAAATTAAGAAAAATTTTGGGAGGGAGCAGCGGCTGCAAATCTTTTACCATTTGGACACACAAAAACCATAAATATATAAATAAGGGGCTTTTTGGGTTTAGTGGGGTAAAAAGGGGTAGGCAAGGTTGCCTTGTGAAACCGGGCCCCCCCGGGGGTGGGGCCCACTGCCCCTAAAGCCCCCACACTTCCCCCCTTAAAAAATAGCCCGGAAAGTACCTTTTCCCCTTTAAATAAAAGCAACCATGGCACCTTAAAGGCCGAGGGTGACCCGGTGGGGCTGTTTTGCCTTCCTGTCATTCATCCCAGGGAAAGGCCCTTTGCCCAAAGAGGAAAGGGGGACCAAAAGGGAGGGCCAAAAGCAAGAAAGCCAAAAAAAAACCCCCTTGCCTGTTTCCCCCTCTAATTTAAAAACAACCCCCCCAATTGGGGGCAGGAAACCAAGGGGCGGGGTTGAAAAAAGGGAAAAGCGTGGCCCGAGTTTAAGAAACCCCAAAAACCCCCGGCGGGTAAGGGAAAAGGGGAAAAATTTCTGGATGAGAAAAAAGGGGGAAAAAAATTTGGGGGGGAAAGAGCAAAGGGGCAGCAAAAGGGGTTTTTGGGGGTCCCCAAACCATTCCCGGGCCCTTTTCAGTCCATTTAATTTCCCCCCATTGGGAAATTTCTTTGGGGAAAAGGGGAAAAACAAGAGGAAGTTCTCAGGTGAGCTGATCCCCCATTCCTTGGCCCGGAAAGCCCTTTTTTAAAAAGGGGTTGGGACCTTGGCATTACACAAAATAAGAAAATGAGGTTTTTTTTTGTTCCCAAAATGAGGGAAAACCCGGGATCACCTTGTGGCCCCATAAACCTGGGGAATAACACTAGTGCCCCACACCCTAAAGGAATTTAAAACCTGGTTCCCATACCCGACCCCGGGAGTTTTTTTTCTTCATTGTTAATTTTACTTTTTATTTTCCAGTTGCGGCTCATAGACTATGAACATCCGGGCGGTGGCTATATAGCTGGACTCGCCACTGAGAAGATGGCTTGGCTTCTCAATTGCTGTGTATATAACACTCAAGAAGCGCTGTATACACAGATAGGCAAGAAGCCCATATCAGGCTACTGGTGCCAATGTTCATATGACCGCCGGAACTCCTTGACTACCTGAGCTGATCAAGATCAGGGAAGGCATTTCATCTGTAACTGGGGTTAATATACCACCCCAGTTACTGAGGAAATTTCCTCCACCCCCCAAAAAAAAAAAAAAAAAGTGATAAAAATGCTCTCTAAAGTCTTTTTCTGACCTTGAGGGGGCACAATATGTAAAACCAAGTCACAAAACACACACAAAACAATATTAAAATAAATACATCTGAAACCACAACTTTTAGCCCCACCCTTACAACCCTAAAACTTTATATCACCGATATATAAATGTTAATGATGGAAAAGTGACACAATTACAAAAACTAATTTAGCACCACTTTTACTTTTTTTTTTAAAAAAAGGGGATGGTCTCACTACAGACATGAATGGCATATCATGGGGTTATGCCATCATTCTCTGATAGGTCTGTGTCCCACCTCTGCGACTTGGACTTATCTCCTAAAAAAAAAACCTTAAACCTCTCCTTTCTGAACGTAGATGTGGTTGGAACTCTCCCATAGTCAATGCAAATGGAGTGAAATTTTAATGATGCTGTAAATGCGGAGAAAAAGGGGGGGGGGCTAGCTGACTTCTTGCACCTGGGCCCATAACCCCTTAGCTATGCCCCTGCTTTTGTTGTACCTCTAGGCATAACCCCCTATAGAACAGTGTGTCCACTTAAGAATCAGAAAATGTTTACCTTTTACCTATTCTGTCAACTTGTGAAGTGTTGGCTTGTTTTTTTCTGAAACAATGCATCAGGTACACTCACCGGCCACTTTATTAGGTACACCATGCTAGTAACGGGTTGGACCCCCTTTTGCCTTCAGAACTGCCTCAATTCTTCGTGGCATAGATTCAACAAGGTGTTGCAACGATGCTCAATTGGTACCAAGGGGCCCAAAGAGTGCCAAGAAAATATTCCCCACACGTTGACACCACCACCACCAGCCTGAACCGTTGATACAAGGCAGGATGGATCCATGCTTTCATGTTGTTGACGCCAAATTCTGACCCTACCATCCGAATGTCGCAGCAGGAATCGAGACTCATCAGACGAGGCAACGTTTTTCCAATCTTCTACTGTCCAATTTCGATGAGCTTGGGCAAATTGGAGCCTCAGTTTCCTGTTCTTAGCTGAAAGGAGTGGCACCCGGTGTGGTCTTCTGCTGCTGTAGCCCATCTGCCTCAAAGTTCGCCGTACTGTGCGTTCAGAGATGCTCTTCTGCCTACCTTGGGTTGTAACGGGTGGCTATTTGAGTCACTGTTGCCTTTCTATCAGCTCGAACCAGTCTGCCCATTCTCCTTTGACCTCTGGCATCAACAAGGCATTTCCGCCCACAGGACTGCCGCTCACTGATGTTTTTTTTCTTTTTCGGACCATTCTCTGTAAACCCTCGAGATGGTTGTGCGTGAAAATCCCAGGAGATCAGCAGTTTCTGAAATACTCAGACCAGCCCTTCTGGCACCAACAACCATGCCACGTTCAAAGGCACTCAAATCACCTTTCTTCCCCATACTGATGCTCGGTTTGAACTGCAGGAGATTGTCTTGACCATGTCTACATGCCTAAATGCACTGAGTTGCCGCCATGTGATTGGCTGATTAGAAATTAAGTGTTAACGAGCAGTTGGACAGGTGTACCTAATAAAGTGGCCGGTGAGTGTATATGTGTGGCTGACGAGAGGGAAAGTGTTTACCATCACGGGATCTAGAGATGAGAGAAAACATGTATTTGTCAGTTGTTAACACTTTCTACAGTCTTCTGAGAGTCCTGCAGAAAGAAGTTTTATCTCTTTCTATTCCCCCATTTTGGATGGAGATCACTTTTTATAGTGTATCAGTAGATAAATAAATAATGTGCTGCTTTATCCTTGCCTCAGGCTTTGTACAACATAAATTTATACAATGATGTCAGGAAAGAATTACAAATTGGTAAAACAAGTGGAATCTGCGCTTTTCTCGCTTTCTGTAAATAATTGACTGGAATCAATAGAATTGATTGCAAATGAAGTAACAGGGCAGTTCATTTACACATGGCATGTATATCAAAATGTGACGTCCTACCACTCGTCCAGTCAGTTTAAGCAGTAGAGCCGCAAGACTTTCTAAATTTGGTCTGGAATGTCTTTCGCTCATCGCTTTCATTGAGGAATCCGCTGTTCAGGACAACACTCCGTCCAGTGATACAACTTCACTGTGGAATCACAAGAGGAAAGGTTTTACTATATCTTTTAATAAGAGAAGTTACATGTTTTGTATCTATGATAGTTCAAATTGCTACAAATTTAATATAAACAGAGGATTTTTACCTATATCACTGCAAAATTATAATCCCTGTTAAAACATAACTTTTACTAAATTATCTAAAATTATACTTCCTAAACCCCTATATACTACCACTACATACCTAAATGATACAGCATACTATATATCATCCGTCAGTGGAGTAATCGCCCTGATAAAGGGCGGCTCCGCTTTAATGACAGATAATATCACTGTATACGTATATTACAATTCTTTAATCCCAGCTATTCCAACGCGTTTCCCCCCTACAATTTAGGGTTCATCAGGGGATTCAAAAAACTCCTCTCGCTGTGGAATAAGAATACGCTATATACAACGCAAATACAATCTATCTATGACGGATATATCACCTCTATGGGTGAGATAGAAAAGGTGATACTTAGCTTGGATGCTGCCAGGTATAAAGTGATAATCCTCGCAGCCCCTTTGGTATGCTGGCACCCAGGATAGAAGGGATACAGAATGATTCATTTCTGCTTCCCTTAAATACCTTACATGGCCCTTTAGATGTATAACAATAAAGCCCCTAACACTTCCGCATTAATGTATATTATTTTATACCTATTGCCGGGTTCTACATAACATGTGCGCATATCCTCCTGCTCTTGCTTAGTCTGGCGTTCTGAAAGTTGTACTGCGCATGACCGGAAACAGGATAAAATGTCATTTCCGGTTCACATCGGTAAAAGCGACATTGCGCATGTCTAAAGCCCCATACTATCACGGCGCGGCCCGGCGTCCTATACGCCGTTCTGCGCATGTCCAGGAAAGAAGATACCTGGCAAATGCGCACGATCAAAATCCAGGCACAACCCTCGGCGCCATACATATTACACCGCTCTAATTTAGAAAGACATCACTGGTCACTTCCGGTCAGCGCCACCGGAAAAACTACACACATCCGGTGGCCGAATCAGTCTCCATGCAGAGGTCAAACTGCACACACGACCATACGCACAAACCGCCAATAGCCGCAAAGCAGTCCAATAAAAGGGGGGGGGTTCCCTCACTCGCCCCGATCCTCACTATTATAGCGGAGCATTTCCCCAACTATGATTCTCCAAATTTCTTAAAGTAGCCGTTTGTGTGACGGATGTCTAAAGTGTAGCGTGGGCATTTAATTCAGGGCCAAATAATTTCGGGGTACAAAAATTCATTGTCTTCAGCTGACATAAATTATCAGACTGTAAGTAATCAATGAATATAATGAAAAAATGTAATGATATAGTGATGATACAAAAAATACGGTCAGCTTTAAAGAGTCAATAGTGGTCCTCTGTGAAGAGTGTGAACGAAACAGAGCAGAATAAACAGACCCAAGCAAGAGTCTATTCAATAAAACATCCAAATTGCAAAGTCTCATTAAGGCCCTTTGGATAAACTGATTCCATACGGTAGATCCACTGGGCCTCTTTACACAAAATTCGTCTATCCCATTCTCCTCCTCTTGGAGACGGTCTCACAACCTCTAAAATCAAAAAACGCAGAGATTCCCATTCTCCATTATGATGTTCCCAGACATGTCGAGCTACTGGCGTGTCTCTTCTATTACGTATGTCCCCCAGATGTTCTCCCACCCTCCTTTTGAATGTTCTCTTTGTTTTTCCAATATAATTCAGTGGGCAGGGACATATGCACATATAGACTACTCCTTCTGTCCTACAGTTGGCAAAATCACGGATAAAAAATTGTTTTCCATTTGAGGCACTTGTGAAGGATTTAGTTTGTTGTATATATGGGCAGGCTACACATCTCTGCCCACATTTAAACATACCCATCGGTTTCCTTTCAAGCCAAGTACCTTGAGGGGGTATTGGTGTGTAATGACTATGGATCAGTCTATCTTTAATAGATCTACCCCTTCGATAAGTTATCAAAGGGGTGGCAGGGAGGTATCCCTCTAGATCCTGATCCAACATTAGTATTCCCCAATATTTTCTGAGGATATTCACAACTTCTAGATTTCTATCATCAAATGTTGCGATTACACGTGCATTGTTGTTATCTTTATCCTCCTGGGATTTACCCTGTAGTAATGTTGTCCTGTTCTGTTTTTGTGCATGCCTTAGGGCTGATTCCAAAACTCCTGAGGGATATCCTCGACTAAGAAATCTTTCTCTCAATATACCTGACTGTCTCCTAAAGTCCTCATCTCTGGAGCAGTTTCTCTTAACTCTCAGGAATTGACCCTTCGGTATTCCTCTCCTACAGGGTAATGGATGGTAACTTTCCCAGTGTAACAAGCTGTTAGTTGCTGTGGGTTTCCTATACATGTCCGTATGGATATTGCCATTCCGATCTTTAATAATAAGGACATCCAAGAAGGGTAAACAATTCTCTTGCATTTCAAATGTGAAATGCATACCGATCTCATTTTTATTGAGCTGTGCAACGAACTCCTCAAAGTGACACCTTGCACCTTCCCAGAGGACGATGATGTCATCAATGTACCTCCCCCAGAATAAAATCTGGGGGGGCCACTGATCGTCTCCCGGTTGGGATACCAAGGTGGCCTCCCACCAGCCCAGGAACAGATTTGCATAAGCGGGGGCGCAGGAGCTCCCCATTGCGGTGCCCCTGAGCTGGTGGAAGGTCTTGTTACAGAAGACAAAATAATTATGCCTCAACACGAAGTCCAGTAGTCTGATGACAAAAGCATTATGAGCCTGGAATTCTATACTTCTTGTAGACAAAAAGTATTCTACTGCTTGAATGCCAATTTCATGTGGGATATTACTATATAAACTTTCTACATCTATAGAACCCAAAAGTACTTCTTTATTGACTGTAATCCCTTCCAGTCTGCGCAGTAAATCCGAAGTGTCCTTTATGTAAGTATGGCAATGTGGTTACAAAATCCTGTAAGATATTATCTATATAAAATCCCAACATTTTGCGTAATTGATCCTACACCTGAGACTATTGGTCTACCTTTTAGTGGGGTGCAGCCCTTATGAATCTTTGGGATCGAATAAAATGTAGGTATTTGGGGATTAGATGGCATCATAAATTTGAATTCTGTGTGTGTTATTAGACCCATCTCTAAACCCTCCACAAGTAACTTCTCAAGTTCCATAGTAAAGTTTGTTGTCGGGTCTGTGGGTAAAATATCATAATGCCTTTTGTCCTTGAGAAGATCGTTGCACATCTGTTTATACATGTCATGATTTAATATAACTATATTTCCCCCCTTATCGGAGGGTTTAATAATTATAGATTTGTCCCGTTCCAGTGCTGACAATGCTCCTAGTTCCTCTGTACTAAGATTATTATGGAAAGGTAGCCTCTGTTCACTCAAATTACGGAGTTCTTTAGAGACTATTTGCAAAAAAAAAAAGAGATAAGCAAGGGCAGGAGGATATGCGCACATGTTATGTAGAACCCGGCAATAGGTATAAAATTAATATACATTAATGCGGAAGTGTTAGGGGCTTTATTGTTATACATCTAAAGGGCCATGTAAGGTATTTAAGGGAAGCAGAAATGAATCATTCTGTATCCCTTCTATCCTGGGTGCCAGCATACCAAAGGGGCTGCGAGGATTATCACTTTATACCTGGCAGCATCCAAGCTAAGTATCACCTTTTCTATCTCACCCATAGAGGTGATATATCCGTCATAGATAGATTGTACATGCGTTGTATATAGCGTATTCTTATTCCACAGCGAGAGGAGTTTTTTGAATCCCCTGATGAACCCTAAATTGTATGGGGGAAACGCGTTGGGATAGCTGGGATTAAAGAATTGTAATATACGTATACAGTGATATTATCTGTCATTAAAGCGGAGCCGCCCTTTATCAGGGCGATTACTCCACTGACGGATGATATATAGTATGCTGTATCATTTAGGTATGTAGTGGTAGTATATAGGGGTTTAGGAAGTATAATTTTAGATAATTTAGTAAAAGTTATGTTTTAACAGGGATTATAATTTTGCAGTGATATATCTATGATAGTTCATCAGCTTTAATAAATGATTACAGCAATGCTGGTCAAGATAGCTGAAAGATGAGTCAGACCAGGAAGATCAATGTTCAGCATCACATAACATATGTAACATATAACATCTATAAAAATATAAGCAGCAGAATAGATAACTAACAATAAAACTAGAGGAACTAGAGAGTCTGACGATGCACACCCCAAAGAATAGTAATCTTGATGACACTCATGATCAATTTAAATGCAAAATACAATAAAAATTAGGTATAAAATAAAAAGCAAAATATGTTTAATATCCAAATGACTGTGATTAATACAAATCACAATCATGAGACTGAGGCTGTTTATGGTCTCTTTTTCCATAACCTTTTCTATAAAGTCAAAACTTGAAACAGTGTCTAGATTTACTGACCTGTCAGGCAGTCATTGATTTAAAATCTGTAATAAATATGCAGTAATCTGATTCGTGTCAGTGGTAGGAGCATGTGCATAAAATTGCACAAGGAGAAGTCTGTAAGTGTGGTTTTTCATATGTGATACGAACACGTACGAATAGGTGCACTTGTAATTGATATATGTAGTTTTTTTTCTCCCTTTTTCTTTGTTTGTCTCCCCACTTATTGTATCTGTCTGTTTATTAGTTGTTTGTTAAGTTGTTGTTGGCAAATACCTTACCCTTATGACTCCAGCCATACAAGTCCATGGCTCGGGCTCACGACCAGGACTTTCAGATCAATGTCCCCGGACTTTGAGTATCGGACGACCTACCCGCCTTAGAAGCCTCCTTGTACTTACTTGGATCTGTTCCCTGAGGACTTCCAATATCATCCCTGATGGAGGAACGTTACAAATGTTCACAACTGGACTTTACTTTTCTCTTTTAACTTGTATGGACCTTGCAGCATTACTAGGATTGAATTGTCATTTAAATCACCCTGCTCCCCCACTCCCACTTCCCACCCTCTCCTTCCCCCACCCCCCTTGACACTTCCCTTTCCCTCCTTCTTACCCCCTGTTGACATTATTTGTTTATAAAATTGCAAATTTTTTTAAATAAATTTTTGTAATAAAAAAAGTAAATTCTTACACCTTCAGCGATAAGTAAGCAAAAAGGGAACATTAAAAAAGAATTAAAATGGTGACTTTTAGTCTGTGAAAATAACAAAGAACTAAATAATAATAATCTTTATTTTTATAGCACCAACATATTCCGTAGCACTTTACAATTTAGAGGGTAGAAATACAAACAAAAACAAACATAATCCAGAAAAAGCTACTTACAGATGAGAACCAAGGTGTAAGGATCCTGCTCGCGAGAGTTTACAATCTATCAAGGTGTATGGGGGAGATGACGGGTAAGAAGTGCTAAGTTTACCATGGTCCAGCCATGTTACATAAATAGGAGGTGGTTTACATAAAAGTTGGGTGAACCTGCCACCCTGACAGTACATCTATATACAGATAAGTGCCTGTGAGTGCCCTAGTGTTGGGCGTGACAGGTGAGTGTGATAGCAGGTGGGGGTTAACAATTTGGGATCTTGATATGCCAGACTGAGAAGTTGTGTTCTCAGAGCCCTCTTAAAACTATGAAGGTTGTGAATGTGCCTGATCGCCCGCACTAACATGTTCCAGAGTACTGGTGCAGCTCGTGTAAAATCTTGGAGACGGGCATTGGAGCTTTGGATAATTGAGGATTGTAATCTGATATCAGCAGCAGAGTTGAGAGACAGGGTAGACAGATGATGGAGGAGATGTAGGGGGGTGCAGCACTGTGGAGAGCTTTATGGGTGAGAGTGATGAGTTTATGGTGTATTCTATACTGGATAGGCAACCAGTGCAGTGACTGACACAGGGTAGAGGCATCAGCATAGCGGATGGAAAGAAAGACGAGCTTGGTAAATATGGTAATAAAATTAGCAAAAAAACAAAAAAATATTTTAAGTATGTAATGCAGAAACAGAGAATCAGGCCAGAAAATGTGGGGAACTAAAGCTGGGAGAGTCACTTATTTAGAAGGATTTGAGTGTATTTGTAGAATAAACTACAGAGCAGCATACGATGTCAATCAGCTGCTTCTAAGGCCAGCAGGATATTGTTGTGCTTTAAAAGAGGGACACGGGTGTATTATTACCTTTAGGGGATGTTCACATGGCGTTTCTTAGATGCGTGTTGACCCCGTGTTTGCATATGTTAGATGCAGGTTTGGATCCGTGTTTCGGACCCAAAACAGACCCAAACACGCATGTAACAATGTGAAGTGTATTTTACATTGCTTTCAATGTAAAACACGCATCAGCATTCAGATGAGCGATCGCAGATGCATCTTTGTGATGCATCTTTCAGATCCGTTCAAAGAATTGTTGGATCCGAAAAACATATTCAAAAGCGCTGCATAAAATGCATCCAGCACACACCCAAAGTGTGCTGCGTTTGGATGCATTTTTGCTGCAATACAAACGCACCTTATAGTTTTAAATAAGGCGTCTGCTGCATCACAAGGATCAAGAATATAAAAAATAAATATAACAGAATTTTTTTATGTTCACACTACAATAATGCAATATGCAATAATTTATTTACTGAAACTCTACCCCCCAAAAAATACAACTTCTCCAGCATAAAACAAGTCCTGAACAACTACGTCACTGAAAAAGTAACAACATTTTGACTGTTAAAATGCAAGGAGGCAAAAACTGAAAAATGTAGCTGGTCATTAAAACCTTTTCAGGCCTGGTGCTTAAAGGAACATTGACAGCACCAACCGAGTATCCCTGTTAACAAAGCCATTTTAGCCAGCAGAGTACCCGAAATTAACAGTGAAATTATATGATCACTGATGGTGCAGGGCAGTAAAGATGTTAATAGGTATATCCTGGGTAGTCTATAGCAGTAAAGCTGATAACATTTGTCCAATTTTAATTAAAATAGGTAAAAAGTTCCATGATGAGCACCAGTTGTTTGATACCGAGCTCCAAATCCCTTATGTTATGTTTAATGTTTCCGATTTTCATCATAAATTCTTCTACATCTACTGATTTTGTGTATTTGGTACCTATGCGGGAGACTTTGTTCCATTCTTGTTGGATGTGGCCCATCATAGTTACATTTGACATGTCCAACAGACTTGATGCCAGGAGATAAAATATTGTCAAATTTGTTCCTGTCTTGGTGTATGGTGCCTTGGGGATTTACTCACTAGAAAACAATTTCCTCGTTTTACAGCCCAGAATTTCATCTCCTATTTAAATCTATGGCTTATGCACGGATCCATAATGCCCTCATGTTCATGAGCCCTGAGAGTCACATCTGTGTCCCTTGTATTATTATGTAGATCCACAGGGCCTTGGGAAATCCTCTTTCTGCCCGTATACATCTGCACACGTTGAAAGTGGAAATGTGATGTCCCTCAGCATCTGTCTCTTAGTGTCTGTTTACATAGTATGATGCAAAAAGCAAATTCAGCATAAGTAATAGCCTTATATTGCTTTTCTAAATCAGAACTAAACATAGTGTAGAATGACCATATGTCAACTGGAAACCAAGGTCCAATTAATTCTTTTTTTTAAATTATATGTTATTGTAAAATGCATCAAAAATATCATACAATGCATATCAGAACACAGCAGAAAATGAATCCGCCTCGGCACCGCTACTTAACAATTTCAATCCATGGCCAGCGTCTCCATTTAAATAGAAATAAGCTTATTTCCAAAATGACAAAAATGCTGCTCAGTGGAATGAAAAGATAGATGCAGCAAGTCAATATCGGAAGTAGAGATAGAGTCCCCGACACTCACCCGGTCATAAAATCTTCCTTTATTTTTGCAACCAGATGATCACAAGGGAACACACATATACTAATACTTTATATTTGTTATGCACAAAGGTGGTTAAACATAACCGCAATATGCAGTCTATTTTCTTTCTCGTGATCACCTCTAATACAGTGAAAAATTGGGTTAATGTGAAAACTACATTCTAAGGCAAAAGAAATGAACATGACAATGATTCCTTCTGCTTAAAGGGAACCTGTCACATAGGTTGTGCCCCCCTTGCTGAGGGCAGCACAAGCTAGTGTCAGACATGCTATTCCTAGCACTATGCCCCTTATTCTGTAAGATGCTGTAGTTTTAGAGCATTTACCCCTTAAATCTTATTCATGAGCAGGTGTTAGCTCCACCCCCCAAAGGCTAGCTCTGCCCACTGACAGTTATTCACATGTTTCTACCTATTCAAAGTAATAGGTTTGTCAGTTGAGGTGGGCGAGGCTAGCCTCCGACTGGCCGGGTTTGAAAAAAACTGAGACTCTGAAGGACTCTTCGAATGACTCTTCTGGCTGAAAACTGCAGATTTGAGCATTTAATACACGAAAACTACAGCATCTTACAAAATAAGGGACACAACACTGGAAACTGCAGGCCTGACACTACCTTGTTCTGTCCTCAGCAAGGGTGACAAAAACTATGTGACAGGTTCTCTTTAAACGGTCCAAATTGTTCTTAGAGGGCTCTCCACTAGGTTCTGGAGCTGGGATATTTCATGCCTTTTTGTCTAAAGCAGGGGTGTCGAACTGCGGTCCTCCAGCTGTTGGGAAACTACAATTCCCATCATGCATTATATAATCTATAACAGTGGGCATGATGGGAGTTGTAGTTTCCCAACAGCTGAGGGGCCTCCGTTTGACACCCCTGGTCTAAAGAGCTAAAGTGGGACACAGTTGTTGGGCAACAAAGCCTGGCTTTCAGTCCTCTTCATCCCAAAGGTGCTCACTGGGGTTCAAGGTTCTACGTGGAGCAGTTAAGTCTTCTGTATCAGAATCGGCAGCCCCCTTTTTTATGGAGCTCACTTGGCTTACAAATTTGAAGCTCTGGCTGAGGAGGTTGAGGTGTTAAGGTTTCTATTGAGGGAGAGCATGAATGCTCTAGAATGTAAGGGGCATTCTTGTTTTAGCAAGTAAATATTCAGAGATGTTCTGCAAGTACAACTGTATACTGCTGTGGCTCCATAGGTATTCATTTAATCAGATCAGGAATCCTTCCTTGTACCTGACTGGGTAGAGAGAGAGAAACAAGACTGAGCATGTGTGTCCACCACGGCACATTTACAAATATACAGATATTGAAAAGAAGCAGAAGCTGGTGCTCTATTAGGGCGACATGTATGAATTCGAATGTGTACTTTTTTTTTTAGTTGACACCAGAGTTCTAAATAGATATAGAAGAGTGTAGAATATGACAGATTTTTGGCGCATTACATAGAGCTTAATGCGCCAAACTTTGTATGGGCATAGAGTGTAATGCACCAAAAATCTGTTGTATTCTACTGTACACTCTTCTGTATCTATTTAGAACTGTGGTGTCGACGCCAAGTAAAAAAAAAGTACGCATTCGAATTCATACACGTCGCCATCTTAATGTTTCAGTGCTCGGATTATAAGATTCTGAGAGTGTAGAATACAACAGATTTTTGGCGCATTACATAGAGCTTAATGCGGCAAGTTTGGCGCATTACACTCTATGTCCATACAAAATTTGGCGCATTAAGCTCTATGTAATGTACCAAAAATCTTGATACTGTCGTACTCTACACTCTAATATATCTATTTAGAACTCGAGTGTCGGCGCCAAGTAAAAAAAAAGTACGCATTCGAATTCATACATGTCGCCCTTAACCTTTTTCCTGAAATATCTGGTGAGTGTAAGTACAAAAATGTTCAAATTTGTGACTGGATTTAACAATAAACAATATCCTTTGTTAAAGAACCATTTTAATTTCCCCTGTGGTGGCACTGCAGCAATATTACTGCCTGGTTTTCTCATGGAGCACAGCTGATTGCTGGGGGTCCCAGCAGAGGGTCACCTTGTTAAAACAGACCACCTACTTCAAGGGAATATTTTAATTGGTCACGTTCCATGACACATCATAAATGTAACTGCAGCAATATCAAAAGTCACACGAACTATAGTCATAGATGGAAAAATAGTCTGCTAATATGGAACTAGACAACTTTAAAAACAGGTATGCCTTCAAGACACCCACTAGACCAAACTCAAATACACAGTGGAACAAAATTAAAAACTTGGACAAATTTGAAGGCCAACCTTGATATTTATTGAAAAAATAAATGATTAATAAATTAAAATAACACCGACTGAGGGTTAATAGACATATATGTACAGCTGCACGTGCTTTATGTGGGAGATGAAAGATATCCTTCTACTCAGCCCCTTCTGTGTTGCCGTGGTGTGACCGAACCATTTCTTTTCCCTCAAGTGCTTTTATCTCCCACTGCCTTATGTCCTGGTGCGCTATTAGGGCCAGAGAAACGGTCCGGTACCCACTTTATTTATACTGACTACATACTGTGTCCTGTGGCCTTTACAGTGCTACTTATATGCTGCACGGTGCAGCCTCTCCATTTGGAGCACCCTGCTGCCTGCAGAGTTGCCGGGGCTGAGAAGGTGCTGGAAGGGTTAAGTGTTAAGGCTCCAGATCCTCATTTCTCACTGTGATCTCCTCTTACCAGTTGCCCCGCTGTACCTTCTCAGTCATCCCGCTGTCTGAATTGTTTTTCCTGCCACATTGTCCTTTCTTTGCTCCATGCAGCAGCGAGGGGCTGAGTGAGAGCAGCAAAATGACAGCTCCTGGCTTCTTCCTCTTCTCCACAGTACACTGCCTGGCCATTACTCGTGGGCCAAATATAATTACACCGCAGGCCTGAGTTTGTCACCCCTGCACTAGACATTCAAAGAAGCAGCTGTAGGGAATACTTCTACCTTTTCAAGGAAAACCATTTGATTTTCTTCAACCTTCTTTTTTTTCTCCGGTGAAGCCAATGGAAAAAATGCTGTGAAGACATGAAAAATAGGATGTCTAGTTTTAAAAATAGTGAAGCTACAATTTTTCAACATGCATATGGTGAATTGAATTTTTTTTAAATATACGTCCCATCTGGTTGCTACAGTTTTCTACTATATAAAAGCATGATGTAAAGGCATTGAAAATTAAAGTTCACCAGGTAAAAACTTGGTCTGAGATACTTTAATCCGATTTGAAAGCTGAAAATAATGTCCTAAGTAAGGACTAGAGATGGGCAAATTGATTCTAACGAAGTGGAGTTCGTTTAGAATTTCAGGAAAACTTCGGTTCTGAACGAAGTCGAAGTTTGGGGTACTTCGGGTGAACGAAGTGTGCTTTTGATTGATAAAATGGCTGCGAGCACATGGCGCTACATGGGGCAAAGAACTCTGGGAGGAAGAAGGGCATAGCCTGCATGACATGTGCAGAAATGAAGCCAATCAGAGACCGGCGGGATTCTGTGACATCACCGCACTATATAAGTCCAGACACGACGCTGGCAGCTCACACTCCTCTCACTGTACTGAGCAGGGAAGTGCTGCCGCGGCTGATAGCTCTTACTGAAGAACTGATTTTTATACAGCGATTTTTTGGGGGGTGTCTCAGCTTGTCTCAGAGACTGCTTCTCTTAACGTTCTATTTCTGATTTTGTGGTGTATTGGATCTGAAGTCCAGTGTGCGTCCACTGCAGCTGCATATACATTTTAATGCTATCTGCTCACAGCACATTGAATATCCAAGGGGGATCTAAGCCTGTTCCTATTGTATTCATTTAAAGAAACAACATTTTTACAATACAAATACCAATTCAATTTTGGCTGCTCAACTCTTTTGCGCAATTTACATCCAGGTGTTAATTAAGCTTTGTTCTGCTGTTGTGGTGACTAAAAGAAACCGTCTTTTTCACCGCCAAAAAAATACATTTTTCCTGAGCCTATTCACAAGCGAAGGTTAATTTACAATTTTTTCTCTTGTTTGTAGCTTAGAAAAACACGCCATTGTAACACGCTACAAGGCTCGTATTTTGTGGTTGCTCAAATGTTTGGCGCAATTTACATCCAGAGGTTAATAAGCGTTTTTTTTCTGCTTGGTGACTAAAATAAAACCGTCTTTCACCGCCAAAAAATAAATTTTTCCAGCAGCTTAATTCACAAGGAAGGTTAATTACAATTTTTTCTTTGTTGTGTAGCGTAGAAAAAACGCCATATAACACGCTACAAAGCTCGTAGTTTTGGTTGCTCAATTCTTTTGCGCAATTTTACATCCGGGGGTTAATTAAGTGTTGTTTGCAGTTGTACTCAGTAAAAGAAACTTTGTTTTTTCACCGCCACAGAAGAAATTCTGTAGCATAATTCATATCCGAAGGTAATTAAGCCTGTTTTGCTTTTTTATTCAGTATAATACACAGAGTTTTTAAAAGGCACATACAAGTCAATTTTTCCTGCCCATTATTGGAGCGCAATTTATATCCAAGGGTTACCAAGCTTCTTAGTGGGTTCATTTTTGGGGTCATACAGGGTGTGTATTTATATATACAGATATCTTCATCAAACAGTGTCTGTCATTTTAGAACAAACAGTATGTCAGACAGAGTTGTGGCAGGCTCTGCACCTGCGAGTGACAGAGGCACAAACATTCAGGCCCAGGTCGCAGCACAGCAAGGGGACGTCCAGCAGGGGTCACTCGGTGAGGCCACAACTGCCCTGTCATCTAGCGGCCGTGTGCTGATAGCAACCCAAGGGTTCTTGATTGGTTGACTAGGTCATCCATTTTCCCCCCAGATGACATTGACAACCCAGCCAAGAGTCGGTGGGAGCGTCAGAACAAAACCCTTAGTTGGCATGGCCCGGGAGGGGTCAGCGGCCCTCACCGTCCTCAACCCGCCTCTGTCCCTTCGGTTCCCTCAGCCAGAGATCTACTATTTTGGTCTGGGCTCAGCGCTACTATATAGCAAGGATGAACAATTTGAGGAGGGCAGTCAGCAGCTACTTGGGAGCGAAGAAATGGGGCTAATATCCCTGCTTCTTGCAGTAGGCGGCAAAGTATAGATGTGGAGAGTTTGGGTGGAGGTCATGTTGTTGTGAGGGGTCAGCCTCTGCATACCAAGACCGGTGATGAGGACAGCAGTGACGATGAAACAAAATAGATGATGATGTAAGCCGACCGCACTTGGGAGCCGGGGTGAGGCAAGGGCTTATTTATCGTCAGGAGAAGAGGGCGCAGCTTGCGCGTCAGGCAGCGGCGCAGCCAAACAAGTGGGTTGTGTGGCCGTGAGTCAGCCCGGGTATCGAGTGTGAGGGGCGGGAGCCAAGGGGGCCAGGGGTAAAAAAACCCGCTTCCACGGGTCCAAGAAAGTATCGGCACAAGGCCTCAGCGAGGCAGCGGCAGTAGTAGTCACTCAGTGCAGAGCGTTGGCGTAAAAATAAAATTACTCGGGGGGTGTGGAAAGTTTTTTTGAAGGGACACCGGAGGAGCCAATTTGGGTATTTGTAAATCTGTGGGCAAAAAGTGAAGCGGGGCCCGGGGGAGTAACTTTGGGGCACCACGGCCCTGCGCCCAAAACCAGGGCAGCGTCACCATCCGGGGGGCCTGGGGGGAAACGGGGGCTCAGATGGGGGTGGTCCACCCGGGCCCCCCCAGAAAAAAAAACAGCACCCAAAGCAGGGGCCCAGTGGCCGCATGCCATTGCACCCCAAGTCAAGGCCCCCACCTCTGCAGAAGGGGCTTTTTCCCTTCTTTGACTTTAAATCTCCGGTTTCCAGATGCTCTGCTTTTCGCTACTCAGGGCGCCAGCAGTTTTCCACCACCCCCCCCCCCCCCCCCCCCCCCCCCCCCGGGAGGCGATTGCAAGGAGAAAAACAGTATGCGTTAAAACCATCCTAAGGTGCAGCAGTGACCGGGCCCCCTGCCCAAGTTGTTTTTACTGCAGTCCCCCCCTTTTCCCAAAATTTTTGGACTCTCCAGGGGTTCAGAGAAACTAATGGCTTGTCCCCAGCCGGAGTGGAGAGTTCCAAGCCGTAATTTTTTTTTTCCAAAAAAAGGGCATTTCCAGCTTCAAAAAATATTTTAAAACAAAAGGTTTTGGGCCAGCCCTTGAGCTTACCCGGTTTTTTCCCAAGGTGCATGGACCCCGGGAATTTCTGGGCTGTAACTACAGTCAGGGCCAGTACATGTCCTTTAGGGCCCCAAAGGGGGTGAATGGGCTTCCTGCCCAGGCACCCAAAAAATTTTGGGACAGGAGTTTGCCGTTTTTTCCCTCCACTTTGACAAACTGCGCCTCCTGCCCCAATCTCCCCTCCTCCTCCCCCTTCCACTACCACCATCTCAGCCTCCAAAGTACTCCCTCCATCATACCACATGTGTAGGGCACAGGGGTTTGTCACGCAGTTTTTTCCCCTGGCTTTTCCCCGGCAAACGAAGTCACACCCGGGGGGGAAATTGCTCCGCGTCATCAGCAAGAAATTTGATGTGTGGCTTTCTCGCGCCCCAAATGCAAACCCGGGAAACCATGGTGGGGGACAATGGGGGTAAAAATGGTGTCCGCTGGGACCGAGGAGGGATGGTCCCATTCGCCCTGCATGGCGCCGTGTTCAACTGGGTTTTGAAAAAAGGGTTTCCCGAAATCTTCCACCGATCTTAAGGGAAAATTTGAAAATTTGGGCCCGGAAAAATGTGATGCACTTTATTTCCCTTCCTACAAAGCCAAGGGAAAAACCCCCCTTGAGTTGCAGCGGCAGAACCCCTCCCCAAAAACACTTTTTTATATGCGATGTTTCCACCCGTTGGAATTCCAGCCTGGGACATGTTGGGGCGGGGCTGTATGAACAGAGAAAGGCCAAATTAAAGATTTTTTGATGATCTAGGGGAAGGAGTACCCCCCTGTGTAACTTTTATGTCAGCCAAATGGGGAGTCTTTCGTGGGCACTTTTTTTCCCTTTGTTTAGGCCCTTCGAGGAGGCCACGTTATTTGTCAGTCGCCAGGACTTTGGGATGAATAACGTCATTCCACTGCTTCATGTCCTGGATGCTGAAAAATCTGTCTGGGAAGGGGACTGGAGATGTGGCGACTACATCTCGCGGCCACATGAGTCCGGTGGGGACTGAAATGGAGGAGGAGGACATTGGAGCAGAAGCATTGTCTGGTGAAATGAGTGGATTTTCTACCCAGGTGACAAGAGAGGAGGAGCAGGAGCAGCTGGAGGAGGTAGATGGAGATGAGGAAGACGAGGCAGATGACCCGCAAGCACCGTGGCAGTATACAGTGGAGATGGAGGCAGGGAGCCCCTCGTAGTCACTTGTGCAGATGGCCCGCAGCATGCTGATTTTGCCTGGCTAGTGGCAGCCGAATAGTCAGCATCCGGCAGAGGGATGACTTCTGGCTCTCCACCCTATTGGACCCTCGCTACCAGTCCAAAATGGGAGCCTTTTTCCCAGCTATTGAGAGGGAGGACAAACTCAAATACTATAGGGAAATCCTCCGTAGTCAGTGTGCCGCTGCCTATGTGCGGCATCGTCCCTCCTCTGACAGGTCTGACCGGGGGGTTCCTCAGCGCTCACGTACTACTGCCGCGGCTGCTGGGGGAAGGTGGGGGGTAGGAGCAGTACCAGCTCCATCAGCAGCAACCTAAGTCTGGAGTCACTGATGAGCAGCTTCCTTCACCCGCCTAGTGAGGAATGCAGTCGCCAGCAGCAGTAGCAGCAGGACCTGGAGCAGACCCTGAACCAACAGGTGGTGGCCTACTTGGATAGCACTCTTCCACCCCAGTTAGAAGATTCGCTGGACTACTGGGCAGCCAAACTGGATGTGTGGCCACAACTTGCCGAGTTTGCAGTGGAGAAGCTGTCCTGCCCGGCTAGTAGTGTGGCATCAGAGCGGGTGTTCAGTGCGGCGGGGGCCATCGTTACCCCAAGGAGAACCCGCTTGTCCACAGGTAATGTTTTACGTCTGACCTTTGTCGAGATGAATCTATCGTGTATCGGCCAGGATTTCCACACAACAATGACTTAGGCGTCAGAATACATCTGACATGACTCGTCACCCAAATGGTGAGAAATGAGTCTGGGTTCAAACTACCTGCCTCAGCCACTATTCTGATGCCGCCACCCACCTGATGCCACACATCTGCTGACAGTTTCTCCATCTGCCACCAACCATCTTTACCAGGGACTGGTATTGCCACCCACCTCCACACTCTGTCATTGTGCCACTGTCTGACCTCATGCTGCTGCTGTGGCTGCTGCCGTGACCTCCACACTGTGTCATTGTGCCACTCTGTGGCCTACTCCAGTTTTTGCCACCTCCAGAATGTGATTGTGCCACTGTCTGACCTCATGCTGCTGCCGCCGTCACCTCCACTCTGTCACTGTGCCACTCTGTGGCCTATTCCTGTTTTTGCCACCTCCAGAATGTCATTGTGCCGCTGTCTGACCTCATGCTGATGTGGCTGCCGCCGTCACCTCCACACTTTGTCACTAATGTTGCCACCTGAGCTCTCGGCTTGTTTTTTTCCAGCTTTCGCTGGCATGACTTTATCAGGCAACATTCCCGCTTCAGTTTTTTGGTCAGTTTTGCCCTCTAAAGTGCCCAGGGAATTTTATAGTGAAGCGATTCTAAGAGCGGCGGCAGTCATGTGCGTGTCATACTAAAACACCACATTGTATGAAGACCAAACCAAGCTCCCTCTGCATATTTAAGCATGGCACAACGTTCTACAGCACCCTGCAGGCTCTGTGCAGCCTGGAAATAGCTGCTTTTTAACGTGATTCGTCCCGAAGTAATTCGGAACGAAGTTATTTTTTGTCGGGAAATTCGGCGATGTGAGCGAACCGAATTACACATATAGTATATCACACATATAGGTCTGTGCTTCTCCGAGGGGCGATGAAAGAGTTCAGTTGACTCTGTGTTATAGATGCATACATAGCAGCCAGTCTGTCAGTAGTTTGAGGTGAGGGAAATGTGGGGGGTGCTCTTCTCTTCAGCAGTACTATAATCACATATACACTGGTAGTTCACTGCTTAATATGCTTAATCAATACTGTGCACCTAGGGCTGCTCTTCACCCCCACGCCAAATCTGCATAGAAACAACTGCACAGTGTACCATTGCTTTGGAACAATTTCTCATTATTTATTCATATTCACCATCGTGACATACATATTATAAAAAATCATTTTTATATGATATTTAACTAGGAAGAAGAATAATGATCGGTTAACTTTTGTAAGTAATTACTATACACATAGCTTGATGGTTAAACAATCTATCATGAAGCATTGGCATATTCTTGCAAGTGATACAAAGTATGGATATCAATTCAGAGATCCTCCGTTTTTTGTATACCGAAAAGGAAAAAGAGTAGGTAAACAGATTACTTTCTCTGATTTAAAGTTACTCAAGATAGGACGACAAGGTTTTTTTAAAAACACCTTGTAAGGGGACGTTCCCCTGTTTGAGGTTTCAAAATTGTAATCGCATTATAAAAGATTCGTATGTTTATCATCCCCACTCGAGGATATAAGATTGCGGTAAATGGCTTCTTTACATGTGATACAAGAGCGGTCATATATTTTTTGAAATGTCCATGTGGTATGGGCTATATAGGACGGACCTCTCGGAGGGTTATGTTATGCATTAATGAACATCGTTCAGCTATTAGAGTGGCCATTAGGACGGGTAGTGTAGAACAGTCACAAGATGAGAATAGAAGGAAGTATGGTGAAAGTTCAGTTGCGTGCCATTTTTTGGATTGCAAACATAAGGCCTCGTTCACACGGCTTATTTCGCCGCGGATTTGCCGACGGATTGACGTTCGTCAATCCGTCGGCAAATCAGTCAGAAATAAGTAGCAGCCTATTTTCTATTGTTTTCATTAGAAAATACGGCTCGTCGTTCACACGACGCGTATTTCCGTGCCGGATTGCCGCCGCGGATTGACGACTGCAATCCGGACGGAAAAACAATGTGCATGTCAATTATTTCCGGACGGATTCACCACCTACAATGATTGTAGATGGTGAATCCGTCGGGAAATCAGTTACAAATACGTGCCACACTTAGTGGCACTTATTTGCAACTGATTTTCAACTGATTTCAGAACGTATTTACGATCGGCAATCCGATGTAAATACGTTCTGAAATAAGCCGTGTGAACGAGGCCTAATTGTTTCTGATTTACACTGGGTCGTTTTAGAGGAGATTGTTCCATATGAGAATTGGAAAATTCGCCTCCTTAAGATGGAGGCAAAATAGATTTACAATATGAGCATTTTAATTTTTAAGTGTTTTGTAAGATATATTGTATGTATAGTAATGATATGGTTAATGTGAGACGTAATGCTACTTAAGCAAGGGAAAGGGGCTGGTTGTTGCCGTGAAATGTCGCACGCCTGTGCGGCCGGCCACCTGTCTGGTTGCTGTCTCTTGTCTACACGTTATATGAAGATAATATGTCGTATCATAAAGGGATTTGGATTGTTGCTTAATCATGGACTATGCGGCTGAAGTATTTTTAATATGTATGTCACTACGCCATGTGAACGGGGGCGTATACACCGCTAGTAAATGACCTGTCACTCATCTCCCCCCGCGGCGGATTCGCCAAGCAGGGAGAGGAGACGTAATCCATAGTTCTCTATGAGAACTATGGATTACCGTAATGACTGGCATGTATTCCAGCCGTAATTCACACAGTACGGACTGAATTATAGACTGAAATACGTCCCATTTTAAGCCATGTGAACATAGCCTAAATAATGAGAAATTGTTCCAAAGCGATGGTACACTGTGCAGTTGTTTCTATGTAGATTTAGGGGTGCTCTTCTCATCAATACAGCAGACTAGTGTATTCTTTCAGGGCTCTTATAAACCAAATGGCACAATATTTCTTTGACATTTCTTTGACATTTTGACTGCTAGGCATAAAAACATGTAGCTGTAATAGGCTGCGCTTACATAGTTATGTTGTAATTAACAGACCTGCTATAAGCCAGACTTTTTTTTAATTGAACCTTTTTTGCCATCACCCAATGCAAGCAGTTACCATGTACAGAAGTTACAGAAGGTCCAGTCGTGGTTTCAGGCTGTGTCCACTTTCCTTTCTTATGTCCATGCCCCTGTCCTGTCTTCACTGCTGTGTTAGGCTTGGTCCACACAGCAAAGTGAAAAAGCCGTTCAAAATCCGATGGCAGTTTCACTTTGCTGGAAAGAGCCGCCGTTTTTTGCGCAAAAAACGGTGGTCGGATTTTGGTTTCTTGTCGGCCCTGTATATAAGAGCTACGGGAATCTAACGTCGTTCCCATGGAATTTAGAACATGTTCTGTATTCTGCCGGCCAGTTTTCGTTTTTGAGTTCCCTCAGTAAAAAATAGTCTACAGTAGTCTACACAGCACAAAATTTCTATTGAGGGCTTCACAGCACAGGCTACTGTGCTGTGTAGACATAGCCTTAAAGGAGTTTTATCGTTTGAACTGTTCGTGTTCTTCAGCTGATTCTCTGAGATTGAATTTGAAATCCAGGGTCTCCCTCCCAGAAGGCGTCTCTCCTCCCAGGAGCCGTGTCTCTCCTCCCAGGAGGCGTGTCTCCCCTCACTGACGAACTGTGACATCATCATTTTGTATGAAGCAGGGGATGCAGAAGGTTGTCTGGATATAACAGCTCTGTAGCCTCCTGCATGCTTCTTATGTCTCCAGCCTTCAGGCTCCACAAGCTTCTTGATGTGTTATATGCAGATATACACATAGATGAGACATGTGAGGAGTGTATACTGCCCCCTCCCTCCTCCTCTTCTGTTACCAGACAGGAGACTGTATGTCTGTGGTTATATGATTATACACACACAGCCTGAAACTGATGAGACATGTGAGGAGTGTACAGTGCCCCCTCCCTCCTCCTCTTCTCTTACCAGACAGGAGACTGTATGACTGTGGTATATGCAGTTATACACACAGCCTGAACTGATGAGACATGTGAGGAGTGTACACTACCCCATCCCTCCTCCCCTCTGTTACCAGACAGAAGACTGTATGACTGTGGCATATGCAGTTGTACACACAGCCTGAACTGATGAGACATGTGAGGATTGTACACTGCCCCCCTCCTCCTCACCTTCTGTTACCAGATAGGAGACTGGGTTATATGGAGCAATGCACACTGCCCTCCCTCCTCTCCCCCTGTTAACAGGCAGGAGACTCTATAAGACTCTGTTATATGAGGCAGAAATTGCCCAGATCATTCAAGCTAGATCTGGGAGAGGAGTATAGAGACAGCAGACCTTGGTTTCACTATCGATTTTAACAGCTCAGAGGGGAGAAAACGCAGAGTGTGCAGGCAGCCAATCACAGCATCGGGGGCGTGGCCGGGGCATTTCCTGCCTGGGGGCGTATCCCAACAGGCTGAATGAAATGTCAGCCAGCCAATCACAGTGCAGGGTGCGTGTCTAGGGGACGGGATCTGGCCAGGGGGCGTGTCCTGACAGCAGCAGCAGAAACAGAATACAAATTTACAGAAAAGCTCATATCTTCTAAACCATGTGACTGAGGTAATGCAAACCAATTACAAACGTGCTTATTTTTACTATCCCCATAATCTGAGACATGATGTTTGTAGCGATAAAATCCCTTTAAGCTGCCAGCTGATCAATATTCTGGGCAGTGGCATAGCTAGAACGTTTGCCACCCTGGGCTGGTCCTAAGTTTGCTGACCAAACCCCCAATTTTCAGACCATACCAACTTTTCTACAGGCCTCTCTCACACCCATAAATTATAATTGGCAGTAAAAAAAAAAAAAATCCTGTTTTTATATTACGATATTCTAAGATTTAAAACTTTTTTACTTTTCTGACGAAGGAACTAATTGGTCCCCACTTAGTTCCTTTGAAAGAAAAGTAAAAAGTTTTTTTGAGATACATAAGATTTTTTTTATTCACTTTTCTTTCCGTTCTTTATGAGGCTGGATGGAAGATGATGATTCTGGTATGGTTTTTATTTTTTGCAGTGTTCACTGTACGGATTAAATTATAATTTTATAGACTGTTTTGTTATAGGCACGAAAATAACTATTATGCAAACACAAAAAAAATAGCAGCACTCCATACGAAGATGCACTTACAGTGAACATAGGAACTATTTAAAAATGCATTTCTGCTACTTTTTGAACCTTCTTAGTGCACATTTTTGTTCAAAATTGTAGGGGATCATCCACCAGCGACAAGGTAACTTCAGTTCAGATGGGAACCTACTCTGACATTTTACCTTACTTGGTGTCTGTTCACTCCTCCATATTTTGAGGAAGAGCAGGTCCCAGCTACATTCTGCTCTGATTAAAAACAGTATTATTTTTAAAATTGTTTTGAATGTGTTGATCGATTTTTTTATTTTCATCAACTATTGTGTATTATTTTTTTAACTGTATTTATTGGGGAACTAGAGGTTTTGTATTTGTATTTTTATCTTTTTTAATTTGTTTGAACATTTTTTATTTTTTGTTTTTACCTTTTTTTTCCCCATATTTTTAGTGCCAATATGGGAATAAACTAGATGATTGCTTTTAAAATACATAGCACCACATTGCTGTATTGCTATGTACTATAGCGTATGCAACAGGCAGCCTATTAGATTCTGTCTGTGGCAGAGCTTAATAGGTTCCTGTATACGGCAGATCCAAAAGCCATTATTTGACATTCTTGGGACATGGCAACCTTGCACTTCCTGTGACCACGTTGTAGGTTGCCCATGGGTGTCAGAGGGAGCCCCTTCCCTCTTATAACCCCCTAGATGCCACAGATTCTACTGACAGCGGCATCTAAGGAGTTAAATAGCCGACATCGGGGCTAGCTGCATTCCAGGCCACTGCAGCTGTAGCCCAGCTGTACATTCGTTGGTCCCGTGGTCTGGGAGAAATACACCAGAAATTCAGGGCAATGCAACTTGGGGATCATTGTGCAACAAAGACCATACCTCCTTGCAAGGGTTAAATAGAGAAAGCAGGGAAACCTTTAGGCTGGATCTACACAGCAATGGATTTTGGTTGTTTTTTCATTGAATTCGTATTTTGAATCCGCCGAAAATCAGACCGTATCCAGCGCTGTGTAGCCATCAATGGAAAATCTGTGCTGTAGTCTACACAGCATAGATTTTTTTTACTGAGGGCTTCAAAAACCTAAAACCATCCGGCAGAATGTAGAACATGTTGTATGTTCAGCCTGACTGACGTCGGATTCCCGTGCAGCCAATCTAGGCAGTGCAAACTGGTTGCAGCCTTAAAGGAGTGTTCTAGCCTATAGTATGTTGGCCTGTTACCTTGAGGTGCTGGAGCCATGGGTTCAAATCCAACCAAGGACAACTGCATCCCACGCCATAAAAATGCTTCACATATCAACCTTGCAACTGGAAAACTTTATACAATATGTCCAATAGGTCACACTAACAAAAGAATAATGAAAATTAAATAAATACCTCCTCACTTGGACATCAGGAGCACGCACTGGTGTACTGTGTATATTATAGTGCCTTGTGGGTAAATGCCAGGTGCGATTACGTATTAGTTATTAAAACAGTCTAATAATGCAAATATATTCTAAACTATTTCCTCCCAGCTGTTCTGAGGCAGCTGTTATGGGATTACACTTGCTTAATAATGACACATTTGAAGCCACTTTTTTTGCAATTTATATTTACTCAGTACCTGCACTTATTATAGAGTTTCAAAACGTATAGAAACTAGAACAGATTTATTCCAAGTTTTAACGTTACTTTGATAAATTGGACCATAATGTAATTTTGTTTGTTGATTATAAAGTGGCCTTTTTTGTATATATATATATATATATATATATATATATATATATATATATACTGCTCAATTAATGAAATATTCCAGTTCCTTATTTATTACATAGTGCAATGCGTTGAGAAGAATAAAACATAAAAGTGATTGATGAAAATCAAAATTAATGTCCCATGGAGGTCTGGATTTGATTACAAGTGGAAAATCAAATTTCAAGCTGATCCAACTTCAGTGGAAATGCCTCAAGACAAGGAAAGAGGCTCACTAGTGTTTGTGTCCTCCACATTCCTGTATGATCTCCCTACAATGTCTGGGCATGCTCTTGATGAAGCGGCAGATGTTCTTCCGAGGGATCTCCTCTCAGACCTGGATTAAAGCATGAGTCAACTCCTGGACAGTCTGTGGTGCAATGTGGCGCTGGTGGATGGAACTAGGCATGATGTCCCAGATGTGCTTGGATGGCTTCAGGTCTGAGTAACAGGCAGGACAGTCCATAGCATCAATGCTCTCATCATGTAGGAACTGCTGACACTTTAGCTACATGAGGCCTAGCATTGTCATACATCAGAAGGATCCCAGGGCTCACTGCACCTGCATATGGTCTTACAATGGGTCTGAGGATCTCATCCCAGTACCTAATGGCAGTCCTGGTACCCCTGGGTAGCACATGAATGGCTGTGTGGCTTTCCACAGAAATGCCTCCCCACTCCTTTACTGACCCACTGCCAAACCAGTCATGCTGGAGGATGTTGCAGACCAGCAGAATGTTCTCCACGGCGTCTCTAGACTCTGTCACATATGCTCAGTGTGAACCTGCTTTAATATGTGAAGAGAACAGGGTGTCATTGTTGAATCTGCCAATTTTGGTGTTCTATGGCAAATGCCAATCACCCTGCATGGTGTTGGGCTGTAAGCACAGCACTGACTTGTGGACATTGGTCCTCATACCACCCTCATGGAGTCTGTTTCTGACAGTTTGAGCAGACACATGGTTATTAGTGGCCTGTGGGAGGTCATTTTGCTGGGCTCTGGCACTGCTCCTCCTGTTCCTCCTTGCACAAAGAAGGAGGTAGCGGTCCTGCTGCTGGTTTGTTGCCCTTCTACGGCCCCCTCCATAACTCCTGATGAACTGACCTGTATCCTGGTATCTGCTCCATGCTCTGGACACTGTAGACAGACGGAGCTAACCTTCTTGCCACAGCTCGCATTGATGTGCCAGGCAGTATTAGCTGCACTACCTGAGCAACTTCTGTGGGTTGTAGCCGCTGCCTCTTGCTACCTCTAGGGGTAAGAGTAATGACAAAATGCAAAAGTGACCAATACAACAGCCCAAAAGGACGAAATGGTCTGTGCTTACCACCCTCAGAAGCACTCCTTTATAGGGGCTGTCTTGCTAATTGCCTATCATTTCCACCCGTTGTCTGTTCCATTTGCACAACAGCAGGAGAAATTGATTCACAAATGATGTTGATTCATAACAGGACAGGTGGGTTTCACAGAAGTGTTTTTGAGGTACATTGTGTTGTCCAAGTGTTCCCTTTATTTATTTTTTTTTAGCAGTGTAAATATATTAGGATTTTATCACGTTGCTGTGCAGTAGCTTGCACATCTTCTCCCCCCTAACCAGTGCATAGTTGTAAAAACTTGGTATTGTAGCACATTAACCTTTGAAGATAATATGAGTCACTTACAGCACTCCGGGAGCCATTTTAACTTCTTAGTGTCACAGCCATAAAAATGTTTGTTGACATCAGTAAGAAACAACTAAAAAAGTTGGGCTTTGACAGCAAATTTCTCAGTACATTAACTACAGGGATTTGATCAAATCTTTTATGAGACCTTTAAGAGCTTTAGTATAGATTTACATATCATTCAGGTTTTAACAAGATGAAACACATGCTGTATTTTTTTTTAGGTTTTTTTGAAGACTGTGCAGTGTCATTGTCTATCACAGTTTAAAATGTCAGTGTAGCCTTGGTTTAAATCATATTTATAGCTTTCCTTTAATGTATATGGTGGCATCCCACCCAGTGGGCACCATTGTTAAAAGAAAGTATACTTTTCGTGTTTTTAAATACGGTTTACCATTGTAAGTAAAAGCATAGTCTATTACACTGTACCTTTTTGTAGTAAAAAAAAATTAAAGGTGTTTTCTCACTATGCCAATTCACAGTCACAGGCAGCTTCAGATTCACACTGTCTGGTCGGGCTGTGAGTGGTTCTATAGCAGTCATTAGCATACTTCTCTCCTCTATACCTAGCTGAGCATTGCAGTGACATAAGTGCAGGAGATTTAGTCTGTAGAAAACAACTAGTACAGAGCTCCAAGGAGTAAAAACAAGTGCTGATCAATGGTAAACAGTAAACAGTATAATCTTGTTAGAGATAAAGACTCTTCCTCAATCGACCATGATGACATCACTCCCTGCTGTCAGTCTAATCAAGAGGGGAGATATGGATGGTAACCTAGAGATACTTGTGGACTCAGAGCAGATAAAATCTTTCTTATCCCAAGACCAGTCCAATATCAAAAGAGCAATGTTTTTTAGTAAAAATCTTCATTTCCCTACATGTTGAAAACTAATTATTGTAGTGAAAAAACCCCTTTAATAGTTTTTCTTTAAGTAGTTTATCATTGTGGCATATGGAGGATTAAATATTTCGTAGTAGTTGCTTTTAGTAGGGAAACAGTTTCATCAATTGATGACAGAGGCTCTTCAAGATGTTCAGTACTCTTACAGATTCCATAGTGCAATTGCACTAAATAATAATGCAGAATTCTTTACGGAAACAACAAACTGCATGTAATGTGTTCTAAATTGGAAGGTACAATTGTTGGTGACGTTATACCCTGGTGTCAGCATTGATATTTACATATTCACCAGAACTGTATACTAGAAAGCATATAGTAAAAGACAACATATGTCAGATGCATCTGGCTTCCATAACTCTCATATGATCATTTTTTGAGCAGTGTAAGACAGATTTACTGCAGATTGTTGTGCAGATTGTGTACTGGAACCAGTACAGCTAAATATTACTTTTTATTCTCATTATTTCAGTCTTTGTTAATATTTCTTTCTATATAAACATATATTTGTATAAATATCTATATATACTTTTTTTTCTATATATTTTTGTGGCTAGTTTTTAACAAGGTAGTTGTTTAGCATGGTTCAATAGCATTATACATATATCACACAGCAGTTACTGTAGCATTCAGTATTGTAACTAATATTTAAAGGGGCTGTCTCACTACATTGATTCATCTCACCTCAGTCCTGTTTTTTTGGTTTCATTTTGAATTCAGGGGCGTGTTTACTGGCTTCCACTAGGCTGCAGTAGAAGCCAGGTCTGTAGCTATAGCAACCACTGCTTGCAGCCTATCATGAGAGATTGAACAAGTCTGTAGCTATAGCAACCTGAGGAGCTGATGCAGCCCATGCAAGAGGGGGGTCTCTAGGAAGAGGTAGGATATGGTTAATGGACATATATTACAAAGTGACTTGTTTTTGCAAGATCTTTAACATAAAAAGCAATCCTTGTAGTGAGACAACTCCTTTAACATTCTCAGATTGTTTTACAAAGTAAAAAGATAATGGTTTTGTACTCTGCATTGATCCAAAAATAAGGCAGAGCCTCAGCATGTTTATTCTTCTCTGGTCTTTGCAAGTCATCCTGGGTTAGACTGTAGATACACAACATATGAGTTACTACTTTGTGGTCACAGAATATTTTTTGAGTCCTTGATTAACATGTATTCAGTATTTTAATTGGTATCTACAGTGACAGTTCTAAACCATTGTGTACTGCATCAGGACTGTGACCTACCAAAGAGGATGTCAGATAGGACAACTGACAGTCATGATAAAGGTTAAAACATCAGGTCACTTCACTCTGTTCAGTGGTGGTTGTTGTTATTAAAGTATAAGCTGGTAAATATCGCAATGTAGCTGTAATACCGTTCTTACTGTAAAATCTTACAGAGCTAACTGGACTTAAAGATTCTTATAGTATACTTACGTGTAGGCTCGACCATAGGTTTGATGGTACCATGTGCTATACCTTCTTTTAAAGTCCTTTCTAGTGGATTCAATCAGATCAATATACAGCTAAAACTTCACATTTATTAAATATATGCTAAATCGATATCATTTGATTTCTGAAAATACAATAGCAACTTGCTTCCAAACAAAATACGTATCCTCTTTTTAGTTGTGAGCCTGTGAAATATATATACAAACAGGCCCACTTTTTGTATCATCAGGGGCCTGTTTGTTTGTCTGACAGATTGCCGATTGTGGTGTCTTTTTAACAGTATATAAGTCTGTTTTTCATTTTGCTGCTTATTGTATACTTGGAGAAATATTCCCCCTGAAGAACAGTACTATAGAGTGGGAAACGCGTTGGAGTTCCTTTTCCCTTGGATTATGCGGCGATTTTGTTTGTTTCCTACTTAGTGTTTGTGAACCAGGGTATAGGTGGGGTCGTCCCTTTTGGGATGGGGTCTCTGCCTTTAGGATATCTGTTTTTTCAAACATATTTAGTGCTTGGATACGTTGCATCTGGATATACATGTTTGCATCATGTGCGCATAATCCTATGCCACATAATCTCCAAAAAATTGGGAATCTCGCAAGAGAACAGAGAGTGACTTTTGATCACTGTATTTACTATTTTGCCGTAGGCAAACTTAAACTCTATCAGTTCTCTCTCTGTTAAACACTAAAACGTAACTTTTATTATATCTAACTCTTAACCTCTATACACACTATTTAAAAACCTGATCTCTCAGGTTTGAGCGGAAGGGGGAGTGGGTTTTATGTGGATTCTCTGATGGCTAATTGGTGAGCACCTGAATGGGGTGTTTACCTAACATGATATAAAAGGAAGTGAGCTCAGACCACATGTGATCGGACCTCTAAGCCTTGATAAAGCCAGGTTAGCTGGCGAAACATGTCAGCGAGGTCAGATATGACGTTTTAGATTGTGATTTCTCACCTCTGTCTACAAGTGTCACCTGCTGCAGGGGTGTCACAAGGGGCCTTATTTGTTCTGTGTCTATGAGATTAGGGACGACTGCCCAAGTAGGAGGCTTGGGATCCCTTACTGGAGCTAGTACTTTGCTATAGATATAAGGCTCTCCTGTTAATAGGTGGTGCTCCACCAGACTTGATGATAGAAAGGGAGTTGTTTCCTCTTTCAGAAGCAAAAAGGGTTAAATGATGAGATGAGAGATCAGGTTTTTAAATAGTGTGTATAGAGATTAAGAGTTATATATAATAAAAGTTACGTTTTAGTGTTTAACAGATAGAGAACTGATAGAGTTTAAATTTGCCTACGGCAAAATAGTAAATATAATCCTATGCCAGACTCCGGTCACGTGAGTAATGTCACCTTAATTTTCTGTACATATATATATATATATATATATATATATATATATATATTATATATATATATATTATAATATATATTATATATATAATATATAATATATATATATATATATATTGTAAGACTCACACTTGTCCGGCCGCCATCTTGGACAGTCTCAGGGGGTTTTCAGCTCGGCAGATCGCCGCTTGGTAAGCGGAATGGCACAAATTGACTTCAACATAAGGCACTCCAACTTCAGGCTCTTGGTTTAACTGGCCTCAACCAGTTTTATTTGGGCTCAAGATAAACGTACAGCCGTACACAGAAAACGTACAAAAACAAACCCTGGCCGTCCAGCCACTAACTAAACACATACAGTGAGTCCCTCACTACCCAGTGATCTAGACCCTGTCTATCGGTAGTCTGGACCTAACGTCCAGCATCAAATAACCAGTACTCTCCAGTACTGTCTCGGCTTCCCTCAAGCCTCCGGGGCCAGAACCTCTCTCCAGCTCTGTTGCTCCACTCTCTTGTGGCAGACCACGCCCCCTGATAACCTGACCACGCCTGACCACGCCTGCAGAGACAGGCTTTTTATATGCCTGGTAAATCCTGGAACCGAACCTGGCCTGGAACGTGGGGACGGCCTCTCACCCAACGCTGTGACCGTCCCGGGAAAGGCAACCCATCAAAAGCCTCATAGCAGCCATACTAGTTACACATGTCAGTAACCTATGGTTACTGACGCCAAATGGTTGCCTTCCCCCACCGATCCAGGATTTCAGTGGCCCCGTCGGCAGCAGATCTCCTGCTGTTCGCCACCTAGTGGCAGAATCCTGCGACCGTCTGAGGTCGGTCGGCGCCACAATATATATATATATATATATATATATATATATATATATATATATATATATATAAATAAATATAATATATAATATATATATATTTATATACTGTACTTCGCTAGCTCACAACTAAATTTCTCACGACTGAGTTCAGAAATCAAATTATATCGGTTTAGCATATATTTAATAAATGTGAAGTTTTAGCTGTATATTGTGGTGGATAGGTTAAAAAACAGCGG
This sequence comes from Phyllomedusa bahiana, assembly GCA_025379985.1. Lineage (NCBI taxonomy): Eukaryota > Metazoa > Chordata > Amphibia > Anura > Hylidae > Phyllomedusa > Phyllomedusa bahiana. Next base: position 42,814 of record JAODAL010013274.1, read on the forward strand.
TTTGTTCCCTTTTTGAGGAGACTTTTCATGGTTCTTTTTTGGATTCAATCAGAGCCTCGGAGTCGGTGCCCATTTTGCAGTAATCGGAGTTGTTATAAAATGGACCAATTCTGAGTCACAAAATATATAATAAATTGGTACAGTTAGTTCAATGCCGTGCCAAGACCAAGGGGAATTTGGTCTTGCCAGTGCTACTGCTCCCAAATATTCAGCCTCATCAGATAAGGAGTTTAATTTTGGAAAGTATTTGGATGACATGGAGCAGGTAAAGTGTTGATTCCGCTTCTGTAACAAAGAAATTAACCATACTACAGCTGCATTTTTCACTTGCTCTCAAAGAAGTAGAAGAGTTCAACCGTTGATCAAAGTTGACTGTGTCTGAGGCAATGCCTTTCTACCCTGACATTGTTAGAGATGTTGCCGATGTGGTCACCGCTTTGCCACCAACCCAAGTTAGTATAGAGAGGTCGTTCTCTAGCCTGGAAATAATTGGATCAGATTTGAGGACGTCTTTGAAAGATCTGATAGAGGCAATACTATTTCTCAGAACAAATGCATAGACTCACTCAACAAATGTTATTCAGTTTTTGTTGAAAACTGTTTTCCCACTTACTGCAGTGTTTTACATATTTACAATTTATTAAAGTTTTTCTTGGTCTAAAGTTGTATCCAATAAATGTATTTTATGTTTTACCTAAATAGCTTGATTATTGTATCATAAGGTGATATAAGCCTGATGTTACCATTTTACTACAGTATGAGGGAGTTGGTGTTAGGGAAATTGAGGAGTTGGAGTCGGAGCTTTGGCATTCACTGACTCCAACAGCACCAGGCTTTCAAAGAGCCTATTATAGACGTCATAGAGCTATACAGACTGATTGGTGGACTTACAAAGTGAAAAGTCCCGACTGTGTCATGGAGAGCACTTTTCTCCTATGATTTTTAGACAGAGAGAAGCTTTTTTAAATTAAAATGTAAAAATATCATTGCAAATTTGGATCAAATATATCTCTGTATTTATTATTCTCTTTCGCTGGCCACACAAAGTACCTTAAATAATTATTTCTTAACTTGCCAAGCAGCCATATTTACTTCAGTGGGAGCAGAGAGACAACTTATTGCCAGACACCCCTGACAACGGTTGTAATGTAGCATGTTTAAATACAAAATTTCAAATCCTCATTTTCTCTAATACCTGAGATAATAAGGACAGTGGGGAGGCCCAAATACACTTCATTAGTGTAATGAAAGCCATTTAGGGAGAGAAGGCAGAGCTATTAAGAGTCCAGCAGCACAGCAGAAGCTTTTCATCATCTCTCCTTTATTTAAATGTTCATTACCACTTCTTAAATATTAATATATAGATATAAGCTTTAACCTCCTTTCAGTTTTATACCTGGAATGTTCCTTATCCATGAGAGCCCAGGTCCTTAACTAAATGTTAACATTTCCGAGTTGTACTATTAGTTAGAGTGTTTTAGGCTGAGAGAGCATGAAAACAATTGGACTGCGCTTTCTGCAAAAGAGCTAACTGACACCATGTTCAACTGTGTTTGCATCCTCTGGAGGAGCAGGGAGCCTCCTAGACCACAGCCAGCAGAAATGATGTGGGCAAGAAGAGTCGGTGGCTGTATTTTGCTGCAATTTTGTGAAAATTACAGCAAAACTACAGAAAGCCAACACTTTTCTACCTGCACCAAAGCTTGAAATAGACCTATGGCATCTTTGTCATGAGTCTATGATGACACCATGGGTCCTGGAGGTCTAATTACACAGCACAACCACATAGATGAGGAGGATGATGCTGTCTATGGTAACAGACAGCCTGTAGGGGAAACATGAAGATCAGTGAGGGGAAACAGAAGTAGCAATTTATCTGAAAGATTAAAGGGTGATATGAGCAGCAGTCTGTATGTGAAAGAGGAGGGAGATATGAGCAGCAGGCTATATGTTAAGGGGCCATAAGCAGAGTATATGTGAGAAAAAAGGGTAAATGAACAGCAGTTTATATGTGAGGAAGGAGGGGGCCACAAACATGAGTCTATATGTAAGACAGGAGGACACCACAAGCAGCAGTCTGTATGCATACCTCCCAACTTTAAGAGATTGCAAAGAGAGGGACCACCTCAGGCCACGTCTCTCTCACAACCACACCCAAAATATTACATCAACACCTAGACACGCCTCTAACTCACTGCCACACCACATGCTTGCCAACTTTTTAGACAGGCCAAAAGGGACATCATTTTCAGAACATTCGCTTGTATCCAATGATGAGGATATAGTTAAAGATTTATTATTTAATTATCTACAGTGAGAAGCAAATCAGATACTTTTTTACAGCAAGTTGTTTATTGATCCAAATCTGATATCCTTTAAATGAAAAGAGGGACATACTTATAACAGCTAAGTGGGACATTAGGGAACAAGGTTAAAAATAGGGACATGTCCCTCCAAAATAGGGACAGTTGGGAGGTATGTGTATGTGAGGGAGGAGGGAGCCATGAGCAGTTATTTAACCTTAAAGCTGCTGTGTTTCAATGCTTTTTGTTGCATCATGAAGTCAAGGTAACAACAAATCATCACATACAAGACCAATTTTTTACTAGAGACAAGTGTTACTGTCAGATAGACAAAGACATGGAACACTTTCGATAACCTTTATGAGCAAAGCTCTTTGTAATTAACTGACAATTCCGCCTCATCATAAAAATAAAATTATTTAAAATATCCTCATCAAAACTGTAGTATAACACCCTCATGTTTTTGTGTAAAACAATTGATCTACCTTTTAAGGGGTTAAACACTGAAGACTATGACTACTAACATTTGATACAATAAAAAGTATTGAAGAGTACATGGTCAAGGTGAGTATAGCCCTTTAAATAGTATATTGTCATTTGATACGTTTCTTAATGAAAGTGCGTGTCTTATTTCAACGCCCCTCTCTTGTTTGTGGTTTTCCCTCCTCTTTGTTTGTGCAAGTCATCTGTGTACCTGCTGATATGTTCTGTGTATTTGTACTCATTGGTGGCAATATGTGGGGTTTGTTGTTCTGTTATAGGTTCAGCTGTTCTGCTGTTTAGTTTGGTGATGGAGTGCGGTGCAGCCAAACTGGCTAGTGGGAGTTTCGAATCTTGTCAAACCAGGAGTCAGACGCATGGACCGGGCCCCAACTGCCGCTTACTGGAGAGACGGGGGGTCGGGTAGAGAGGATAAAAAGAGGTGATGCCATTAAGAGAGGATGGCGGAGGAAACCAAAGAATAACAAGACGGAAAAAACACAGAGAGAGTAAAGTTATACACTGTAGTTTCTCTTGTGTCTCCTTTCCGGAACAACAAAATCTATTATAGGGAGCGTCAACAATATATTCTGTTGTACTATGATCCACTATAACACAGTTGTTTATACATAGTTGTTGTGTTATACTAAAGATTGAAGTAATACGGTAAAAAGCAAAGAAAATCAACAGCATCTGAATTGGCACGCAGCAAACATATTTCTTGACCTTTCATATAGAGCTTTTACAACAGTGTAAACTTTGCATGCCCTCAAAATAACTCAACACAAAGCCATTCAATGTCTAAACCGCTGGCAACAAAAGTGAGTACAGAATCACCCTACGACTGAATAAATGGGACACTTTGTGCCTCTCATTATTAATTTTTCCGCCCCTACGGTGTCATTGGGGATTCGTTAGTGTTACATAGGTCTCAGAATGTGAATTGTAGCAAGGTATGTTAGAATTTGTGGTACAGACGAGTCCAACATATGCATCCTTCATGGCCAAGAACTACTCCATTAGGATCTAACCAAAAGAAATTACCATAAAGAGATGACCTGTGCCTATAAAGAAGATTGCCAACACCCTGAAACTGAACAATGGCCAAGACCATATAGCTGTTTAACAAGACGGGTTCCACTCAGAAAGATGTTGAGTGCACGTTCTCCACGTCATGTCCAAGAGAATTAAATTTACAAAATAGTATTACTAAAAGTGCTGCGGATTTTCTCTATGCTACATAGGTTAAAAGAGGCGGTGCAGGGTCAGGCCTCGTATCAGCCGCCCCCTCGATAACATATGATCGAAGATAATGTCATCAAATTGGTATATCATGCAGGCCTTGTCGTGCCATAAGTAATTCTCTTCTCTAAAGATGATGCCCAAGAAAAGCCTGCAGTTTGCTGAAGACAAGCAGACTAAGGACATGTGTTACTGGAATCATGTGCTGTGCTCTGGGGAGACCAAGATAAACGTTTTTGGTTCACAGGGTGCCACAGTGTGTAGTTGGAGCGGCAGACCAAGGTGAGTCTAAGCTATTGGACGGAGTTCTGGGATATTGGGGGATCCATCTGTAGTCGCCGCCAGCTGTCGGGAAGACTACAGTTCATTGAGGAACCATATGAATGCCAACATGTACTGTGACGATAATAAGCATTTAGAGTATGATAACCGCGACCCTAAAACACAACCTTCCAAGTATCACCCTCTGTCCTTGGCATAGAAAACGTTATGTTTTTCTTGTTCAAGAGAAGATGATTCCACTGGGATACTAACAGCAGAGCATTTTGAAAGGACGATAAAATTGTACTCAAAAATAAGTCTTTGTTGTAGAAAACCTGGTCGGTTGCGAAGTAAGAAATACATGTACATATGACAATTTAAGTACCAACTACTTTACTGTGTGTAATATTAAAAAATAACAAATCGTCTGATTTGATGGACCTAGTAATAGTATAAGCAACAATAAAACATTTACAACCTCTCTGATTAGATGGATATAGTGGGTATAAAAGATAAAAACCTTAGGCCTATTTTCAGTGTCATATAATCAGAGCAGTAAAAGTTGAAATATCTAGAAAATAACTACTAGAGAACTGCAGCCTACAGACGAGCAGCATTTTACCAAGTTCTCCACAGAGGGTAAGCAGAAATAAGATTTCTAAAAAGGACTGTTCCGATATACAAAACTTGACTTCTATTGAAGTATGCAGTATAATGTAAAAATCCTCATTAGTTTCCCACATAAGTATGCACCAATTAATGGACCTAAATGCGATGTTTATAACTTGTTGCCAAGGAATACGACTTGTAGTTTAGCTTTACCTTTCTAGTAAAGCATGCTCAGTTCCAACAATAGGAGTTACAGAAAGGTGAGCTGATACAAAAAAAACCTACCAGGAACTAAATAAATGAAAATGTAATAAAATATAAATGATTCTTTATTTAGAAAACACACATGACGTAATTATGTAAAAATAATAAAAGTTGGAGGGAAAAAAATGCAGCAGCTGGGGGTAAATACAAAAGAAATCATTTTATAAGCTGCAGTTAATCGATAGTTCAAATAGGATTGCAGAACCCATGTCCAAATAATCAGATACAATAAATAAATATGGATAAAAGAGAAAATGCAAAAAAATTAAAGGGATTCTCCAGGACTATCCTTTTACTTGCTCTAGGGCTCACAACTGCTTTATACATATAAACTTTGTAATGTATCATAACTTTTTTAATTTTTTATGGTTTGCCTTGTTCCTGACGTGTAGCAGAACCAGCAACAGAATCTTGTTCTTCCCTCCACCCCTATTCCCCAGCAATAATCATGATAATGGTTAATTGATCACATGGCCCCATTGAATGTTTTTCATCACTCAGTAGGAGTCTTTTGAAGCCTGGCTCAGCTCAAGAACACTCCTCTTTAATGGGCGAGACCTGAGCAGAGAATGATCTGGCTGCATTCACTCTGTCAACTTAGTTTTCCCAAGTGTAACCAGAAAGTAATTACATTAGAGAAAAATAGAGGGGAAGAATGGGAACTTTTTGTTTATCTTTGATCCCTGCTGGCAGAAATTAGTATTGGGAGAGAGGACACGCAGTTCAGTGCTGGGGGGTTGTCTGTAGTGTTGTCATGAAAAATTATGACTGCAGCTCTGTACAGTGTACACAGTGACTCATGAGTCCTAATTACAATACTCTCATTATCACGACAGAGCTGGGGGATGAAACACTTATGTCAGCACGATGTCTAGCAGTGATAACTGTGGAGTTAAAGTCTGGATTTTGGCGAGCAATTGCCGTTAGCGGGAGTTGTAGGAAAGAGATTCTGGAGAACTACTGACACTCCCATAAGCAGGAAGATTCCTGCAAAAATTAGATCTTATGATAGATGAATAAGCAGCCAAAAGAAACACATGAAGGTGGTAGGATATCTTTACTTTTTAATATTAATGCTGTTTATAGTGTTCTATGGAATCTTTAAACTCCCGGACAACCCTTTTAATCAAAATACAAATATAAATGTGAGATAAGTGTAAAAAATTGACACTAGAAAGCTAAAGTAATATACCAATAATAATTAGTATGGTAGAAACTTAGTATTACTCCTAGAAGGCACCCAGCTTAGAAACAGCAGAAGATTGGAGGGGCTATAACTAGGAACTAATTTGAGTGGCTCAGCAACAGCCAGGGGAAGACAGTTAGGCCTCGTTCACACGGCTTATTTGGGCACGGATTGGCGCCGTACTCCGCCGATTTAGTCGCTTCAGTACGGTGGCAATCCGCCTGTCCATTAACGGTAATCCCCTGCTCTCAAAGAGACCACAGTGGATCCGTCGCTCCCTACATCCCCGCAAGGCCGGAATCCACCGCGGGGGAGGAAAAGCGTGACAATGCAGCATTATTATACGGCGCGTACACGCGCCCTAAACAAGCATTGTCGCTGCTGGGCCGTGAGCGGAGCGCCCCGCCGTGCTCCGGCCACCAGCCCCCATCCCGCCCCTTATTCACGGCGGGAATAAGCCGTGTGAACACGGCCTTAGACAACAGCCAGCAATGCATGTTGGGAACTGTCGTCTTCCCCCTATGTGGATGCTTCTAAAGCTACGCCTAGTCCTACTGTGCTGAAAACAAGAACATAGGGGGCAACAGTGTGAAAAAAAGGGAATTATACATGCTCAGGATGTAAGGAATAGTATTATACATTTGCTGTGTGTTATGACCCTGCAGCCTTCTTTTAAAATTTGTGCATGAATGTCAGAATATCCCTGTAAAGGGACACTACGATCAGAAAGGAGTATTTTTTTTAGAATTTTTGACAATATTTTTTTTTTATTTCGGCAATCCTATGTCATTAAAAATGACATATAAAATAATGTCCTACTGCAACTGTGAGACAATACTTCTGAATGACCACACAGCCTAATCTCACCCATTACTTTCAGCTTCTAGCTTATCTCTTATGCAGTCATCATTACAAATAGGTAGCGGGTAATTACATGATTGTTCAATTTTCTCATCCACAGGGATCTATAACAGTTATACTAGTCACTAGCGCAATACATAAACGTATAAGCTGGTCTTGATCTTTTTCTGCATTGGGAGGTTTTCTCCCAATCTCCCTTGTGGCTCCTGAATAACTATTTAACACGTTCCCTGACCAGAACTGGGCCAAGAGAACTATCAAGCAATGGCAGTCACTAACTGCTTCTATCAGATCCTCACAAAGAAGTTTTACCTATCCGAAGCCAGGAAGTCAGGTATATGGGGTGACATATCTAATAAAAAGTAAGGTAATCCATATAGCACCACTCAATGAAAAAAAAATCCATATAAAAGTTTGCATATTGCCTTATGTAAGTATGTGAAAAAACATTTTTATTGTTAGTCCACATGTATAGAAGTATCAGATAAATAGAAGTAAATATGAAAAAAACAAATGTTGAACTGTTACTTGGGCTCCTATTTTGAGGTTTGAAGAGGTGTTTAAATCGTGGTCACAGCAATTATTTTCCTGGGACTGGTGGAATATTTGTATAGGCTGTAAAAGCATAATGGTTAAGTATCTACATTATTTTGGTCTATGCATGCCACAGCAATGTCCATACAGTTAACCTGCAATTTGCACCGGAGTATGTGCAGCTTAAATTTTATTGTATTTGTGGAATAGTTAAAAAGTTATTTGTACTTTTTCAGGTTCCAAAGCAAGTGGGACACCCAGTAGTCTGTCTTCAGAGGCAGTGTCAGACTTAGATGCCTGGGGCCCACTAAAGGAAGCTTAGGGACCCACCACCGAAGTAATTCGTGGGGCCCACCAGTGGAGTTAATTCTTAGGGCCCAACCTACAGCTACTATACATGACTGCACATAACTCTTCCGCTCTGTGTCTTGCTTTCTGCCTCTTTTTTTTTCCCTCCATTTCTCCCAGAAAAGCAGCCCAGAGGCCTGCCAGGAGTTCCCCTTCTCTCCTGTGGACCAGTCTTATCCTGCTTATATAATGCTGTTGCGCGCATATCAATGCTATAAATATCGTAAAACAAAACTAGCTGACTTTCTATAAGCGCCATGCAGTAGTGCTTACTCTAGTGTCAATAGTCATAAAGTATTGCTGTAATCCTACTGTTCTGGCAATAAATAGTGTATCACCACACTTAGAGGATCAACCAACTTTCCTACTTGATGTTCAAATCACAGATATAGTATGACAGAAAAAGATGTATGTAACCCCTAATGATTGCCCACCATCTTTTGATTGATGGTGGTGCAGGTCCACAGTCTCTAGTTTCACATTTTTGGTGTTCTTGTAGTGAGTAGGAAGGTTGTAGGTCTCTGTTCTGAAATTGCTCCCAGAATGGAGCTGTAGTTAACCATTTCATACTTAGCCTTCAAATCTCGGCATTCTCTCCTTTAATTGAGTCACCATTTTTTCCAGTAATCCAATCAGAGACTGGTTAAACACTCTACAGTCAGCCCTGGAGACCTAGAAAGGACCCCAGGTCTGTACGTTTAGTAAGCCTGCTGTCAGGACACACCGAGTTGCCCTTACAACAGCCTCTGTCATACTATACTATACTAATACGTAATAAGCATAAAATACAGTTGTAAAATAGTAATCTCATAGTGGAAGTGAAAAAATGTATAAAAATAAAATTGAAAAGTCTGAAAAAGTGAAAGTTAAAATCTAATATAAAATACAATGTATTGCTCCTACATTACATGAAAACAACAAAAAAAAGTATACATATTAGATATCAAAGTGACTGTGAAATACTAAGGAATTATTTTATAATGTTATTTTGTATATTTCATGTAATTGGTGTCAAAAGTTTAAAACATATTTTTTTGATTATTTTTTTTTTTTCAATTGTGACAAAAAATGAAAACACAGTAATTTATACGCATCCCAAAACTGCATCCACAAAAACTCCAAAATAAAATTCCTGTTGTAAAAACAAGGCCCCATACAGCTGTGTCCCTTTAGATAAAATAAACAAAAAATAAAAAACTATTGGCTGCTGATACACGGCAAAGTATAAATGAAAATTTTTGCTGGTCATTTAACCCTTTTCAGGCCTGGTCGCTAAGGGGTTAAAGGGGTTGTCTCAATACACTGATTCATCTTAGTACCCTCATCCGGTTTTTCCATTAAGGAGTTTTCATTTTTGAATTCAGGCTTGTTTACTGCCCGGTACTAGACTGCAGTAGAAGCCAGGGTCCTGTAGCTAATCAGCAACCAGTGGCAGGCAGCCTAATCAGAGAGATCAACACAGTTCTGTACACACTATATCGACCTTTAGGAGCTGCGATGCAGCCCATAAAATAGGATATCTCAGAATAGGTAGGACACTGTTAACTCCTTACCGCCTGAGCCTTAGTTCTTTGGCTCTCTCAGACAGAGCCCTAATTTTTAGAAATCTGTCCAAGTGTCACTTTATTGAGAAGTAACTTATCTTCTGCTACACTTAACCTCATCCATGTGATTCAGTAGATTGTTTTTTTCTTCTCGTGACCACATTGTTTATTTTAAGATAGTAAGAAATTTTTGGTCCAAAAAATGATTGATTTATTTGTGAAAAATATCAATAATGGTGAACAAATTTGATAAAATTTACCCATTTTCTCAAACTTCAAAAATTTCGCATGTAAGATTGAGTTATTCCACTCAACAAATAGTTAATAACTAGTAGCATCTACCATATGTCTGCTGTAGTTGTGCATAATTATTTTTAAATTTCTTTGTTTTTTTTTACTGAACATTAGGGGCTTTAAATGTATTTTAAATTTTCAAATTTCAAGAAAATTTATCAATATACAATATTTTTATGGGCGACCAGCTCCATTTTCTAACCGGTGACTTTGATTGACCCTTGTATGTTAGAATACCCCCCACCCCCCATAAATAATTACCTCAGTCTAATAAACTAGACAACCCCTTGACAGTATTCAAAACAGCATTTCTCTAGAAATTCTTTATTACACCCATTAGGTGTTTTCCCAGAAATAAAAGCAAAGTGGAAGTGAAATTTCAAAATTTCACTTTTTTTGCAGATTTTCAATATTCTACTGCATTAAGTGACAAGAAAACGCGTAAATGTTGATCAGGGAAGATGCAAATTAATAAGATTCCCCAAGATCTGCCGTATTTCATGAGATGATCCCAATAATGTGGACCCTAGTGCACGTTCTTTGTGCTCAACCCACAAGCCCCCACAATAGGAGGAGCACCTACTGAGACTTCAAGGGCCTCATTTTCATTACACAATTTTATTTAGGCGCCATTTTTCAGGTTTGCGGACACCCTAAGGTTCTCCTAAAACGTAATCTAAATACCACCTAAAAAGCGACCCCATAATTGGAAACTACAAACCCTTACGGAATATATCCAGAGGTGCGTAAGTGAGTATAATCTACGCCCACAGCGTTCTTCACAAATTATTTCTAAGCGATCGCCTCTGATACATAAAAAAAAATATATATTTTTTACCAATAGTCTGCAATGTTAAGCTAAAATGTTTAATTATTATACAAGGCAATCTAGAAAAAAGCCCAAAATATGTGTTACGCAACTCTTCCAATTCGGCAATACCCTACACATATGTTGGTGTAAACCTGCTGTTTTGGGCGCATGGCAGGGGTACAAGGGAGGGGTGCCTATTTTGACTTTTTGGCGCACAGATATTGAGGTGGGCCATGCGTCGCATATAAAACCAAAGTCCCCCAAGTACGTAAAACAGTGAAACCTTCCAAAGTTGCTCCATTTTGGATCTCAAACGCCCCTCAGGGATCTCACCTAAGGGTGATATTTTGCATTTTGAGGCGCACAGGTGAGTTCGTAATTTTTTTTTTACATGTTCCATAGAGAAATCGAGAGGGGGGAAACGCCAGTTCCACCATTGTTTTTGGCTTCATTTTTACAGTATTCGCCATAAACATGATAAATGACGGATAACTTTACTATGGAGGATCGGTACCAATTACAATGATATAATTTTATATAGTAGTTTTGTCTTATGTTTATTACTTTACACAATAGAACAGTTTTATAAAAAGTTCTGCGTTTTTAAGATGACGTTTCTGACAGCCATAAGCGCTTTCTTAATTTTTTGCCATATGGAGCTGCTTGTGGGGCTTGTTTTTTACGATATGAGTATGATGTATATTTATTGATGACCATACGGGGGGCCATATGATCGCCTTTGATCATACTTTTTTATCAAGGATTTTTGTAAGCTTTTGACAAAAAACACACTCCTCGGGTACAGATGTTTTTTATTTTTTATTTTTCTACAGCGTCACTGAGTGCCTATAACTGACATGCTAGTTTTACTCACAGGTTGATCCATTACAAGCGATACCACATTGTATATATTGTATACAAATGTTTTTACTCACTTTTACACAATAAAAACACATTTATTTAAAAGGAAACACGTTTTTGCATCACCAACCTCGCATCTGCAGAGCCATAACTTTTATTTTATTTTTTTCTGTTTATGGAGCTGTATAGAGGACTTTTTTTTGCGGGATGATTGTAACGTTTTATGAGGTAATATAATATTTGCGGGGGGGACAGACTTTATGATCGCATTTAAATCAGTTTTTTGGAAGGCAGTGAAGAAAAATACTTGCAATCCTATGCAGGTGTTTTTATTTTTAATTTTTAATCGCGTTCACCGAGCAGTAATCCAAGACAAGTTTAGCTCTTACTCTGTAGGGTTGAGACGATTAACGGTAATTAACCCAATTTATAGATGATTTTTTTGTCTCTATTTGAAAAAAGCACAATTTTTTTTTGAAAAAAAAGTGTTTTATTGGGTAAACAATATTTTACAGCATCCTACATTCATAATATCCAGAACTTTTTTAATTTTTCCGTATACAGAGCTGTTGTAAGCGCCTTTTTTTTTTGCGGTATCACAGACGTTTTTAATTGCATCACTTTGATTGCGTTTAATGAGTCTTTATGATTACTTTTTACATACTCCCAATTTAATGTCTGGCGGGATGAGACACATAAAAGTCGCTATTCTGGTGACTGTTTTTTGGGGGGTTATATTTAACATACGGCGTTTCACACCGTACGGGTTAATTAACATGACAAGAGTTTATGAGAAGAGTGGCTTGGGTACGCTAACCAGACGCACGCGGCGATACCAACTATGGTTACTACTAATTTATTTATGATATCATTTTAGGGCGATTGGCTTTTGAAAAGGGGGGAAAAGGGGATGTCTATTTTTTATTTTTTTTTTGTTTGGTTTTACAGTTTTTCATTTTTTTTACTTTTTCACGTTATTTTTTTTTATTTTTCCCCATGGGGGGATTTGAATGAGAGATTTTAAAAACTCTCTTTAAATAGGAAACAGTGCTGCTTGTTGCATGGGTTTCCTATGGAAACTGTCATCACTTTTCCGGTAGCCCAAGGGCCGGCCGGGCGTCGTGAGTCATAGACAACCCGGAAGGCATTCTTGCCTTCCGTGGTGTCTGTAAGGGGCAGAGGCACGGATCGCCCGATCCGTGCGCTGCTCCCGCCGACAGAACGCAGGGGGCGATCTCCCCTGCGTCCTTTATTATTGCGACCCGTCGCGCGTAATTAAGGGGTTAACCCGGGCCCCCCCGGGCGATGGGGGGTTTCCCCCACGCGCGGGATGTCAGCTTAATTTACAGCGACCCCCCGCGCCGATGCGGGAACCTGTTTTTGAGTTGCGCGATCCTCTGGACGTATCCAACCCCGGGTTCGTAAAAAATGGTTTGGGGGTGTAAACAAAAAAAAAAAAAAAAAAAAAAACAAAAAAAAAAAACAAAAAAAAAGAAAAAAAATTTAAAAAAAAAAAAAAGGAAAAGATTCTGGAGTCAACAACAAAGAATTTGTAATAAGCCGCATTGTTGCTGTTCCTCTGGTTTTTATGACAATCTGAATGATTTGAGCCCTAAATTTATAAAGATATAAACATTCAGGTCATATGTATCAATGGCTAAAGAAACCTGTCACTAAAGGGTTTTGCCCCCCTTTCTGAGGACGCACAAGCTATGTAGACCTGCTGTTTCCGTGCGGTGTCCCTTATTCTGAAGATGCGTTGTTTTTTGGCATTTACCCCTCAAATCTTATTCATGTGAGATTTTAGCCCCGCCACCAAAAGGGTTTTGCCCCCCCCACTACAGTTATTTCCCTGTTTCACCTATTAAAGTAATAGGGTTTTTCAGTTTGGGTGGGGGAGGCTACTCAGATGGGGGGGGGGTTTAAAAAAATGATCTTTTCATGACACTTTTCTGGCTAAAACTGCAGATTTGAGCATTAAAAACTCAAAAACTCGCATCACAGAATAAGGGACACCGGCGGGAAAAACAGGTCTGTCACTAGTTTGTGCTGTCCTCAGAAAGGGAGGATAATCTTGGCGGGTTTCCCCTTTAACAGATCAAGTTAGTAGGATGGAGCCTTGTTATAGACTATTCTTTTTCATTTCTACCACAAATTTTCAGTCGGATTAAGATCTGGATTTTTTGCTGGCTAAGATGATACACTTTTACTGAAGAAAAACACTCTTTGCTCTGTGGCAAGATAAATTTGTGTCTTTAAAATTGATAATATTACCAAACCTATTTTCTATTCATGTGATAAGAACAATTGCCACCCTGATCCTCTAGCTGACATATGTCTCCATATCTTGAATGAGTGTGGAGATGTAAATGTTTTCTCCAGGCATCATCTTTATATGTTTCATTAGAATGACACCAGATACAGGTTCAATCAACACTTTCTTGTAGGTTGGTGATTCATCACTGAATATCACTTTCATCTAATCATCCACACTCCACTTCTCTTTAGCCGTTAATGCTGGATTTTGCCTTTTCTGTATGTAAATGCATCGTCACTCTGCCCATTTCTAACAGTTTTGTCAGAAACGTTTGTTGTTCCACTTTCTGGGTATATTACTTTGTGTTTTCTTTTCTGACACTTTCATGTCTTTCTTGTTCCACCTGTACATTGTTGTTTTGTAATCTCTCCATTTTATTTTATACCTGCATCAGATTTTACACACCGATCATTAGAAAGAACCAACATCTTTTGCCGCACTCCATTATAGATTTTCATCTTGAGGAAGTGTTATAATCCTTTCCATTGTTTTAACTGACATCTCTCTTGTTGAGATTATGTTTTCATAAAGCCCTCAAATGGGTTGACTCACCATGCTGTTTCAAAAAGCCACAGGCAGCTTCAGACTCACACTTCCTTGTTAGGCTGTAGGTGGTTCAACAGTAGTGACTGGCATCAGCTCTGCTGTTCTTAGATATTGCTGTTACAGTGACATGACTGCAGGAGATTTATATTCTGAAGTGCACAAGGGTACAGAGGTTTAAAGGGGTTTTCTCACTACAAAGATCATAACTCTAATGATGGGGACAATAAATATAAACAACATACAACACAGCCTTATACACAGAGAGGATGTCACCTCCTTCCACAAGCTCCTTGTAACCAGATCACCTACATTGCTGTAAGCAGCTATACATACAGCCTGGAATGATGAAGCAAATGTGAGAAATGCATTCTGCTCCCCCTCTGTTACAGGCAGGAGGTAGGGGGGAGCAGAGTGATTTCCCCACATTGTTTCATCAGTTCGGGGGTTGTATAACTGTTTCAGCACATGTAAGTGTTATGGTTAAAGAAGCTTGTACAGGGAGCGAGAGTGACAGCTCATGCAGGTATTTATACATCTGACCACTGCAGGAGGTCTGCAGTATGTTGTGACATCCAGTACACACATTGCTCACACCGAAAGATGATGATGACTCACATGGGAGAAGAGACGGGGGGGGGGGGGGGTTACAGCTCTGCAGCCATGAGAACTGACCAGTGCAGGAGGTCTGCAGAGCTTTGACATCCTCTCCCTTCCACAGAATGAGGATGTCACCAGTTTTCAGTGAGGAAAGACACGCTTACTGGGAGGAGAGACATGTTCCTGGTTTTGAAGGTGTAAGAAAGAAAGCTTAAGATGTCCACGAAAGCCTGTAATGAGAAAACCTCTTTAAGGATTTAAACTTGTCATTAATGTTGATAAACAAGCTTCTGTGCTAGAGATAAGACTCAACATAGAGTTACTCATCATGGTCACACTGACTGACTGCAGCTTGAATCAATCAAATAGAAGAGCAGAGAGAGGTGGTCGGTCACCTAGAGAAACTTGTGTACACTAGCAGGAAATAAAATCTTCTTTATTCCCTGAACAAAGCAAAATCAAAACAGCATATAGCATATATTTACCTTTTCCTACATTTTAAAAGCTAATCATGGTGTTGAGAAAACCCCTTTAAAGTCTGTAAGACCTTCCATTTAACTACAGACTAATGCATTTAATTTTTGGACATGTTCCAGTATTTGTGTCAGGAATATAAATTAGAAGGCAAAAGCTTTATTTTTCCTGTTTAAGATCTGGAAACATTATGTATTAAATTAATTTAATTTTGTTTGTGTGTGAAATGCTTCACAAAGTCAGAATGTTCATTACACAAGTATTGTGTTATATCTATGGTTCTAGCATTTTGTTGAGGGTTGTAGAAGAAATGATCAGCTGTCTTTTCCGTTGGCTTAATCCAAACAATTCTTGAGATGCTGCCTGTCCTCTTCTCTTGTTTAGCTCGTCTCCCTTGTGCATAAAGCAGTACAAGTATGGTAGATACATAGGTCACATTAAATTGCCATGTATGAAAAACATCTGTTCCTGCCTGACCCTTACTCTTGTACTTTCATTCTGATATGTAACTTTCTTACACCCTTTGATTTTAAAGTCTGTCTGTTGAAGGAAAACTATTTTCGAACATTTGATTTGGGAATTCTCAGTCAATAGAGAGAGGTCATTTATTCAGGGCCCTCATCTGTCAGCTAGAACGAAGAGCAGCTTTAAAGAGCATCTCTCACTCTTGAGGGCCCACCATGCTCAAACAGTTCATCGACAGCTTATTGATTGCATTGGACACCGTGGAATCCTTCATTTCCCCTTCGGCGGTGCTGCATGGAAACTGAACACTTAGTGCCGGGTTATCCTGCAGGTTAAAGTTAATCGCCGACTCTCCCAGCAGCAGGACAACTATGTGCTGGCTG
Organism: Phyllomedusa bahiana; assembly: GCA_025379985.1. Classification (NCBI taxonomy): domain Eukaryota; kingdom Metazoa; phylum Chordata; class Amphibia; order Anura; family Hylidae; genus Phyllomedusa; species Phyllomedusa bahiana. The sequence continues at coordinate 59,194 of JAODAL010013274.1, forward strand.
CATAATATTACATTGTTTTGACTCATGTGACTACTACTACAAGAAGAAAGGGCAGGAACATGAAAATAAAGCATTTAGAGGAGACCTTTGGGTTACATTAAGTTTTATAGCTAGCATAACAATAGCAATGTTTTCTAGTTCTTCACATTCTCTATAGTCTAGCAATGTCTAAAAGGAGGCTGTAGCATAGTTGGCCATATGTCTAGGTGATTGGCTGAGGACGCCACTCTGTTACTAACAAAGACTGGCTCACACTGTGGCAGACCTTACCCATTCCAGTCTTACATATTTGCCTATTTAATGAATTGTCCTTGCAGTACTAAATTTCCTCTACAGTTACCACTGCAAGGAACTTATAAGACCAGCAGCAGCTTCCCCAATGTTACTTGTTTGCTGGGAGTTCTCAAATCCGGACCAGCTTCAGTTGAAAACATGTTGCTGCATAGGATAATTGTTGTAGGGAGCACATAGGAATCAGTCACACAAAGGTCCTGCTGCCACATAAGAAGACACCAGTATTACAAACGACACCCGGCAGGTCAAGTTACTTCTACTTCATGCCAAACCCACCTCCTCCTCGCCTCCGTCAAAGGGTTATCTTGTCATCACTGTATAAGATTGATATCTGCATCTAAGGAGAAGGATGTTTTGTCTGGCGTCCCAGTACAGTAGAGGGCAAGAGAGGATGGCCAACCAAATCTTCATGCTGTAGGTATCTCCTCTAGTCTTCTGTTGGGGCTGCTCTAAAACCACACACTTTTCACAAACACATATACTATATAACACTCTGTGCATTGATCTCACACAAAAAATATGGAGTAACAGGACCTATAATTGGAAGATAAACATTCAGCAGCTCAAGGTTTTAAATACTAGTGCGAACCGGAGTAATAATATTTCTATTTAAAGGGGTTTTGCCACAATGTAATGTTGACGTGGGATCCTCCAAAATGGGTATTTAATCACTTTTCTAAATATATGTGATTACAAAAATTGCAGCCTGAGAGAGCTACAGGCTGCCTTACCTGCCCTTAGTTACTTAAAAGCTTCTATTAGATACGACCTGACAAGAGCTGCTGGCCGGGCTTGCGCAGATCACACTTCTTATCTGATGAGAGGGAGCTGAAGAAGCTTTCAAGGCACCCGGTAGAAATATCTTGTCTTTTGTATACAGAATTCACTAGTTGTAGTGTGATTATCTGAGTAGATCCCTGCTTTATCTGATGACAGGGAAAATAAAGAAGCTTTCAAGTGCTGTGGAGAAAAGGTGTTGTCTTTTGTATACAGAATCCACTAGTTGTAGTTTGATTATTTGAGTGAACATTTCACACGATCCCTTATGCACGGCTCTGTGCTCTAGCTGTGTCTCTCTCTCTCTCTCAGCTAGCTTGGCTTGTTTACATTTGATTCTTAGCAGATAAGGCACATCCTGGCAAAACCCCTTTAAATGAACTAGGCAAAATTACGAAGCAGACAGATTTTGCTGTGCACCTAACCCATAAATGGATGCTTTGAACATATTCTTGATGTAGGAATCTTTGTGAAAGTTTGTTGCTAGCAGCTCGAATTTCATATGTAAAGTGAGTATACCCATCAAGATGCCAAGTTGTTTTGCAAACATCCTGGCATAAATCATCAGTTTAGCACAGATCACTGATGCAGTACTCTTCTTTGTTGCATTTGTTAATACTAACGGCTGCCTGTAAAAATAAAATGTATAATGTGCCATAGAAATGGAATGTGATAAACTATTGTGCAGTTAATACGTGAAATGTAGATAACCTGTTTCTCCGAAAATAATACATCCCCCGAAAATAAGACCTAGTGCATTTTTTTATGCAATTCAGAGTTTGGCTGCTTCTGCTGATGTTTGTGATGAAATCACTAAAGTATATTAATAAATGTGGAATAAGGAATAAGACATCCCCTAAAAATAAGTCTTAGCTCGTCTTTAGGAGCAAAAATTAATATAAGACACGGTCTTATTTTCGGGGAAACGGGGTATGTCCAATATGTTGAGTTTTGCTGATACTAAATTAAGTCTTTTGAAATCTTAGAATAAATTCCACTTTATTTAATTTGTTTTGGGCTCAGAGCTCAGGCTCTAAGAGGGTTGAAATTATTGCAGTAGGTTCCTTCCCAGCAGCCTCTTCTAATTAACCTGCAGCACGTCATTTCATTTATTCCTGCTGTCAAATGAAAACAATAAAATCTTTTATTCCTCGAAGACCTAAACTATTAATATGGTATCATTTACAAGACAGGTTAAGCAACATCTCCTTTACCAACCCTTTCCTTTTAGTTGAAATCATATCATTTAATGGGAATTCTGTGTCACTTGAATTATTGATGCGTTATATAGTCTTCTGTGTTCAGAAATCTAGAAATACTTCCAAATGGATTATCTTTAGCTCCGCTAAGCTCTTCGCTGCCTTTATAAATATTGCATAATGCACAGTGGACAGATAAACAGTGTATAATGTGGCGGCTGCTATGGTAAATGACAGCTCCGTTGAAGAGGGGGCTGATTTTATGTAAATATATTCATATATTTATGCGTTTTGTGAAAGTAAACATTTCTATTTGAGTGATTTTCACTTCACAAGACAGATGTGTACACTGAAGAGACTGTATATCTCGCCTCCTTACTAACAGTCTTACTCCACATGTTTTAGGGCGCTATGCCTGTTATTACATAGCTTTGCATTTTGTATTATTACTCAGATTTTGGATGTATTAATGAGCATCCTGCACTGTGGAAAGTGAATCTCACAGGTACAAAGTCTGCAGGATATCTAGTTTAAAACTCTTAGGGTAGGTAAACACACAAAAGATTGAAAGAGGTGCAATACATTATGAAAACCTGTAGCATAAATTGCCATGCTGCCACTTTTAAAATACTGATTTCTTGCAGATTCTAAAAAAAATTCATAAAAATTCTGCAGCATGTGGATGAGGTTTGTTCAGATCTTGCGTTTCTCCGCCACCATAGCGGTTCCTCAGGGGAGCAAAAATTGGAGATAATAACCTCGAAGCTGTCATAATAGGATTTAACAGATATTGATGGGTATCAGATATAAGGGAGAGCTCCTGATGTGCCAGCCTGCCCCGTGCTACTCCATACAGAGACTAAGTCTGCCTGGGATTCTATGCACATGGAATCAAAACAGTCCCATCTATGGATTATTTAGAGATGCCGCTATTACAGGTATAGTTTTCTTGCATACATACAGTAAGGGCATGTCCCCATGGCACAGATTTTCAGCCAGTTTTTCAGGCGGTTTGTGGTTTTGCAGACCACCTGAAAAACCGTCCGAAAGTGAGCACAACGGGTTTCTGTGGAAAACCCGTGCAGCAGTCCCCACTGCACGGGTTTTCCACCCGGAGGTTTTTCCACCCGTGGGCCGCCTGAAAACATTCAACATGCACATTCTTCCGTCCGGTTTTCTGACGGAATATGTGCAAGTGAATGTGAAGGGGGGAGGGCTTTTCTCCGCTCATCAAGGAGAAAAGCAGTCCCCACCCCCCCCTCCCCCTCACGGTAAACCAACCGGTATTTGTCCATTGCCGTGTGAACACACCCTTACTCCCACTATGCTGTTTGTATGTCGCGCCATTCTGTCCTTGTGTCCATGCTACTTCCGATCTCACTAGGCATCTGTTACGACATCATTGTTAGACATCATCACATGCTATGCGGCGAGTTACCAGCAACAGTAACATAGCACCCAGACGCTTCACTAATCCTGCTGCGCATGCGCCCATGCCATTTGTTGCCCACTTCACATGTACTGCTTGCAGGGAGCTGGAACGTATTGTCTTAAGCTACGCTAACTCATCTCTGCATCATAGTGGTCCCCTATATCTGTGCAATAACTTATCTTAGCATATATAAAATATTGAGATACCTAAAAACAAGATTGTTTACTTTATTTGGAGTAGACTTTGTATATGTATGTATCTAGACAATGATTCAGATGTACTTGTGGTACTATAATATCATATATCTTTTACCAATACCAAAAATGTATATGGCTGGTAGAATTTTCAATACCCCATAAACTCCTACTAGCAAGCATATATTGAAAAAATATTCATTAACATTGTGGGGAATCCAAGCATGTATATCCCCTCCTAGGTAATATATCTAATATAAGATCTATATACTCTTTTTTTGGGGGGGATAAGATAAGAGTGGGATCCCTTGATAAAACATGAGTATATAAGGCGTTCATTGAGACCCAGTGGGGTCACATTTTTCATCCTGCAGATCCACTGGGCCTTTTTCGGCAACAATTTCTTACTCCACTAACCACGTCTAGGCAACATTTTTACTGATTCTGTGGCACAAAATGAGATACTAGTGTATCTCAAGAAATTAGAATATCACTGAAAAGATAATTGATATCAATAATTTAAGTCAAATAGAGGAACCCATATATTGTATAGACTCATTACAGTATGAATTACAAGGTTTAATATAATACATTTGTGAGCCCTATAACAAATAAAAAGATAATCCTGGAGAACCCCTATAATTTTCAATGATATTCTAATTTTTTGAGATGCACTAGTACAATTTACATCTCCTGCATGTTGATACCACAGATGTGATATTGGAGTGTCTCTTTTATCTGTCACATCACCAATGTGATCCCTGATCCTTCTTCTAAATTCCCTCCTAGTTTTGCCTATATATTCTTTAAGGCAAATACATGTGCACAAGTAAATTAATTCTTTGTTTTTATATTTTATAAAGTCACGGATCCTATATAGCTTTTGATTATTTGTATTGGTAAAAGTCTTTGTTTGTTTGACGTGCGGACATGCTTTACACGTTCCACATCTAAAGGTGCCAACTGGTTGTCTATAATGCACTGTAATGACTATGGACAAGGCGGTCGCCCAAAGAGCATCCGCGTCTATTGAATAATCTCTGAGAGTTTTTTTTATCTAGTTTCAAGATATTCCAATATCTTTTATAAATGGCTCTCACTTTTTCTGATATGTTATAGTAGGTACCTATAATCCTGGAGGTTTCATCTTTGTAGATTATGTTGTTATTAAGTAATTGCGATTTACTGAGTTTGAATGCATGTTGGTATGCCCTTTTGAGGATTTCCTCAAGATGTCCTTATTCCTGAATCGTAGAGCAATTCCATATCACAGTAACCAAAACAACAACAGAAAACTCCTCTTGCAGAATACTAGGGGGGAGTACATGGACCCTAAATATTTAATATATATACCCCGGATATACCAAAAAATATTGCAACATCAAAACCACAAGCCAATAGCATAAATCTAGGGACCACAAAAGCAGATAAAACTTAGCTTTTAATAAATACAAATAAAATGTAAAGACAAAAAAACCTAATCTATCTAAACCAATACAAATCTAAATCCTACATCTATGGCTACCTATCAAATAATGGGAAAATCGCCCCAATAAGGGCGTTCCCACCCCGTACCTAAACTACCAACACCCTATACTAATATACTGTACAAAAAACATAAAAGGACAAAAACAAAGATGTATACATTCAGTTATCCAAATGAATCTGGATGAATTCATAAATCCGACGCGTTTCCCCCATAGTAATTGGGGTTCATCAGGGAAAACGGGAATATGTATACAACACACTAATAACCCGTTTAGATAAACTTACTGCCCTTATTAGAACTGCACGGATGAGTGCTGATAGTCCGGTGGATTCCAGAGATAACTTATAACGGAGCCACCACACCAAGGCAGTCCACAGATGATGTACCATGTGGTCCCTAGGATTTATGCTATTGGCTTGTGGTTTTGAAATTCCGTATCAAACTTATATATTGGCCTTTGGGAATTCCTTTCTTGAGGGGGAGTGGATGGTAACTTCCCTATTGTAATAGGTTATTTGTCGGTTTTCTACATAATGTTTTTCTTAGGGTTCCATTGGAATTTTTATAGATACATAAGTCCAAAAAGGATAAATTGTCTTCCCCAACTTTGTGAGTGAACCTCAGACCCAATGTGTTATTTAGGGTTTTAACAAACTCACAAAATGATTCTGGAGATCCAGTCCAGAGGACCAGGATTCTATGTATCTTTAACAGAATTTAATCTGGTTACTCCATGTGACATCATAGTCCCTAAAGAACACAATGTACTCTCACCAGCTCAGGAGCAGATTAGCATATCTGGGGGCACAAGTGCTCCAAATTGCTGTGCCCCTGTGCTGGTGTTAGAGCCTTGGGTTAAGATTAACGACCGTATTTGCACAATTAAAGTTTTGTGTCTCTGATACTCTACTCCTCTAGTTCTCAAAAAATAGTTTACCGCCTGGATTCCTATACTGTGTGGAATGGAGCTATAAAGCGCTTCCACATTGATGGAAGCGAATATAGTTGATGAGTCTATCAAGATGTTCTCTAGTTTTCTCAATAGGTCATCTGTGTTTTTCACAAATGAGGTTAGGGTCTTCACAAATGTACGGAATGTTCTGTCGACATATACCCCCACATTCTGTGTCATATAGCGGTTGTCCCAGACACTATTGGGCACTCCTTTAATGGACTCAATCCCTTATTAATTTTAGGGTAGACTTTCCCCGCCTGGTAGGAAGGGAGTGGATAGAAATAGTATTTACGGGCAAAAATACATTTTTTCACTTTCCTTAACAAGCATATGCAATATATCCAGTGAATTTTGGAGGATTCCAAGTCACAACCTACGCGGCACTGCCAAAGGTCACGAGTGGTGCAAAACCATTTGTTCCTAAGTAAATGTATATATGCATATGTCTATATACCTACCGTAATCTTTACCTGATACCTATCAGTGATGACATACAATGTTTGTAGACTTCTCACGTGATATTCCATTATAAGACATGGGTCATGTTTTGGGGATAAAATGGTGTATTAAAATATCATGATATATACATATTTTTAGAAAGGAAATTAAAAGTTATGCTTTAGTTAAAGTGAAATGGTATATGTAGAAAAAACTATCCATTTTATTAATGCGAGAATGAGGCATATCTAAAAAATATATAGAAACATGTCAATGTGCTAAGAAACTAAGCTAAGAAATCCTAAAACCGTATAGCTTATACAGACAGCATTTATAAAAGTAGGTGATGTAACTGTAATTAATTGCGCCATCAGAACGGAATTGGCATTTCTTGATTGGTCACCATAAGATGATAGAATAATGAAAGCTCAATAGACTAAATAGATGGTGTGATAGACTAGCTACTAAATAAAATAATAATGATGAAATAATAGAGAGACCATTTTTCTATAAGCCTGCATTAAAGGTGTCATAAGTAATTACACCCTCCTCTGGATATTGAAAATTAGAGCCAGTTAACAAATGTAAGCATCATATTCGTTTTCAGCACCACAAAATTAGTTAAGGAGTGTTACGGGGCCGTCCAATGCTCGTTCATCCATCAGAGGTATGAGTAAAAATAGAAGAGAAGACTCATACTTACCTCCCGGACGCTCTCATTCACCCCCGGCTGCTGGTCCATTCATCCAGGTTGAAGCAGTGAATGTTTATCGTCCACGTGACAGCTCCAGCCAATCACAGGCCACACATCCCCTGCACGTGACATCTGTGGCCTGTAATTGGCTGGAGCTGTCACATGGGCAATGAACATTCACTGCTTCAGCCTGGATGAATGGTGGCCGGGAGTGAACAGAAGCGTCCGAAAGATAAGTACAAGATTTATGTTCTATTTTTACTCATCCCCTGATGGACAAACGAGCATTGATCGTCCTGAAACACCCCTTTAAGTTCAACTGTTTTAGTCTCTGAACCAATTTGGCAGAAGAGCAGTGTTATTGATTGTTTATAGAAACAGATATAAAACTTCTCAGGGTAGTAAAATGTTCAATCAAAGGTAAGTAAGGCTCATATTGTAGTAGTTCAGTAGCTTCAGTAGTTATGTGTCTCAACACACAGGAAACAGCTCTGTGTGGTTCCCAGGAGATTAGGTGACCAAAGGGGGTTGGCTTTTTTTTTAGGGCAGACACGAAGATTTTTTTTTTTTGGTTCCCCAGAAAACCCCTTTAAAGAACTCAATGAATTTGTTTATGTGCCCATATATATAATATTTAGAGGTTCTCTGGGAACTGATATAGTATGAAGGGACAGGCACAAGGTACATGTACTGCTGATCGTCAAAAGGGCTCTAGATCTGTTATAGATTAGTAAACTTAAAGGGTTTGTCTTGCTACAATGATTGGGTTTTAATTAAAAGATCTTTAAAAAACAAGCAGCTTTGCAATATATGTTCATTACAAATGTCCTACTGATTTTGACTTATCCCTGTTAGTAGTTGTGCATCAGCTCCTGAAATCCCTATAGCAGTGGACCTGTTGATCTTTATCTCACTGGCTGTCAGTGCTGATGACTCATCTGTTTTTGAATACAGGTCAGAGCACAGAGCCCCTCCTCTGGCTTCTGTGTCTGTGTGGATTAACCCTGTGTGTGCCTGCTTCCTCCTGCTCTCTACACAGATTGAGGAGAGCAGAGGTGAGGCTGATCTGTGGTCAGTACGATGTGACAGCAGTGAAGTGTGTTACTATAATCATGATGTGTCTGTGGAGCTTTGACTATAATAATAGAAAAGATCAGGGGGGGCATATGAATGGTTCATACCCCTCCCTGCTCTGCTGTATTAGTGACACATTGTGATTATAGTAACTCACTTCACAGCTGCCCTGTGTCTGTTCTGACAGGGTTTGTTTGTTTGTTGCTTGAGATGGAGATTTGTATGCTAAACAGAGTGTATAGGAACACTTACATCCCCCTGCTCTGCTATTGGCATACACAGTTTCAGAGACCTTTCCACAATCATAGATCAGCCCTCTCCTGTCTCCTGACTCAGCTGTGATCCAGCAGCTTGCAGCAGACCTAGGCAGGCACACACAGGGTTAACTCTGGCAGCAAACCCCCTGGCTCTCCCCCTGCTGTATAGAAGTTATGTAGGAGAGCTTTCTGTGTGCTGAGGGGAGGGGGGAAGAGGTAGGAGAAGAGGCAGACAAGAAGCACACCCCTGAATTCAAAAATCCTTTGCTGCCAGACACTGAGGTAGGCTGAAAGCTTGTAATGAGACAACTCCTTTAACATCCATTAGCAGTATGTAGCAGAAACAATCATTATTTTTTAAGGATAGAAGTTATTAAACCAACCTAATTTTGTATGAAAAGGTGAGACAAAGAGGTGGCAGTGAATATAGAGTTGTAAAATTTTGTAAAAACATTTGATATTGTCTGTCATAAACACATAGGGCGATATGTCAAAAAATTGACGTCACAGTGGCAGTTTCTAGGCACATTTAATCACATTGTAAAGTGCGGCAGAAAAAATTATCCTTTCAGAAATCTGGCATCTGGTATACTTTACATGGTAAACTTAATGCACCTAAAAGTGAGTACAACCCTCACATTTTTTAAAATATTGTATTATATCAGGGGTCTTTAACATCGGCTCTCCAGCTGTTGGGAAACTACAACTTCCATCGTGCCCACTGTTATAGATTATATAAATGCATGATGGGAGTCGTAGTTTCCCAACAGCCGACGTTGCAGACCCCTGTATTATATGTTTTCATGTGACAACATTGAAGATATGACACTTTGATAGTCAGTGTACAGCTTGTATAACAGTATAGATTTGGTGTGCCCTCAAAATAACACACAGCCATCGATATGTAAACTGCTGGCAACAAAACTGAGTACACCTATAATTGAAAATGAACAAATTGTGGAGGAGCACAAGGTCTCTAAAATCCACCAGCTCCGTGATGTTGTCATGATTCCAGTAGCTGCAACCTTTGAAGCTCTAGTGACCTCCATGCCCAAAAGAGTTAAAGGGGTTGTCTCGCTACAAAGAATAGCTTTCAAATTGTAGGGAACACAAAATAAAGACATTTTCCAAATATATTGCTTTGTTCCTCTGTTTTCCCTAAGGAGATACAAGTGAATTTATGACCTCCCTGGCTATTTCAGTTCCCTCAGTAACCGACCTGTAAACAATTCTCCCCCTGCTGTTTGTTCAATGAGATAACAGTGAGTGACATCATCACACAGGTCACAGCAGTGTCCTGTGCTGCTGAGCAGTAAAAAGCTTGATGTAAAATAAACAGAACTGTAATTAGGGCTTTTGTTTTTGAGGATAAGATAAGAAGTCCTGTTAGTAGTTTGAGAAGCTAATCTGATCTAATTAGCAACTGAAAGCACAACAGAGCACAGAGCTGTACAAGCAAGGAGCTTATGCAAATGAGTCAGTCTGAACCAGGAAGTGGCAGAGTATTTCATTCATGCATTCTCGGAAACTCTGAAGGGAGACACCTCCTTTAAGGCAGTGCTGAAAAATAATGGTGGCCACACAAAATATTTTGTCAGTGGTTTAGACGATGATGGCTGTGTGATGAGTTATTTTGAGGGCACCAAATTTACACTGTTATACAAGCTGTACACTGACTACTTTACATTGTGTCAAAGTGTCATATCTTCAGTGTTGTCCCATTAAAAGACATAATACAAACTTTTGTGAGATACTGTATGTTTGCACATGACATCAAGCTATGTAATATAGTGCAATCTAAGATATTCATAAATTAAGCAGACTGAGGGCATATTAGGTAAATTGTAAATAAATGTAAAATTATACATCTGGTTATTCATAATAAGAACGATCTGGATGCACTTGTAGATCATAATCTGCACAACAGCATGCAAAGTCAAACAGCTGCCTCTAAAGGCCAGACAAGATTGAAAGAGGCATGGGCTCATGGAGCAGGGATATATTATTACTACTATATCTGGCATTGCATTGCAGTCTGAAATATGCTTCATAGAGAGGTGCTCTGAAATAGGAAGAATTACAAGAAAGACCAACTAAACCGATAAGGGACACAGAGGATCATTGTTTTGAGGAAAGGTTAAAATAATAAAATGTATCTAGCCTTAGTTAAGATATGATTAAGTTGTGTAAGATATAAATAGTACAAAAATTATATGGTAAAAAGTGGTTTCATGTAAAACCCCCTCAAAAGAGAAGGGGACAATCCCTCTGTATAGATAAAAAAAAAAGTTTGTCTCCATCAGCGACGACACTTCTTTAAGTTCTTTACCATAAAACCTGTGAATTTGTGGAATAGCTTCCGTAGTAGCTGGTCACAGCAGGAATGGGGGAGGGCTTTATAAAAAATAGAAAAAACGCTTAGATTACTTAGAACAAATAGTTTTTACACTTGTGTGGATGTATCACTTTGCTGATCATCACTTTGGATCAGGAGGGAAAAGTGTCCTTTAAGGGCAGATTAATATATGCCTTTATATTCTCATGGATCAAAAGGTGGAACTGAAGTTCTACAGTAACACACATCGCTGCCTTTCATTCACATCTTCTCCCTGCCTCTGGTTAAACTTAATGCACATACCGTATGTCTTTACTAGTACTGGAAACGCATTCAGTATATAAATATGAAACCAGAAATCATCTTACTATATAAATATTGTACCAGAACCAAGTTCAGTTTATATATACGTGACCAGAATCAAGTGTAGTGAATGAATATGGTGCCAGAAAAAGCTTATGAAAGAGATGAATAATGAAGTCAGCATAGCCCCCATTGTGTAACACTCATGGTTTGTAACGTGAAAATACAGCTCCAAGTATGGTCCCAGCATTGAAATGGAATGTTTTGTTGTTGTATGGCTGTTGTGTACAAAATGGTAGCAGCCATCGTCTTCAGACCATCCATGGAATCCATTACTTATCAGACGCAGACAGAGGCCGGATGTTCATTCATATCCTGTGATTCACAGGTGACGCCTTCTCTAACTGGAGTTATCTGTACTTTTTTTTCTCTTTTCAAACCACCATGACCACAACTCCTCTCCACTTGTTTGTGGTATTTACTTGAATTACCAGAGTCTTTCAAACTGCATGAAGTTTTTAAAGCTTTTTGCACAGAATAATTTGTTTAAAGGGAATGTGTCATTAGAAAATGATCTATTGTTTAACTCATGTTTTTATGTTAAACAATTTTATAACAAAAACCTTTAGGTTTTTTTTTCCATACCACTAGGCCTAATAATAGTCTGACACTTCCTGTTTTGTAGAGAAAACTTTTCAGCAGTCTCCTCATTATCAGCATGGATTACACGTAAAGGTGACACCATTCACAATATTAGTCACAGCTGCCCCTCTCACCCTCCCAACACAGTGACTTATTCCCAGGTCACAGAGCAAGCCTAGAAAACTCTCCTATAGAAGTCATTGGGTCTACTCATGTTCACAGGTTCACTGCTATGCTCATGCATCTCTCTAAATGCTGTTACAAGCAGCTAAGACTAGATGGCTGCTCCCAAAGTCCTATACACACAACAGAGTTAAAAAATCTACAATCAGAAAATAAAAATGGCTAAAAACAAATGTCATTATCTTGTTTTAATCAGTAAAAAACACAATTGGCTATAGGATCCCTTTAAGTGCCTTTTGTTTGTTGGTATTTCTCCTACAACAAATTATGCGATTCGCAGATTATGTGATTCAATGATTCTCATGATTTGCAATACATACTTATGCATTTTTTAAACAGGAAAAAGCAATGGAAGACTGTGGGAGAATAACCCCAGAAACTGAAAAGTGATACACTAGAGTGTGTTGTATTGTGCGGTGACACGACCATGAGACCTGATTGGAAATATTTTAGTACATCTCTTATAAGTAAAGCTACTATTTGCACTAACCAGTTATTAGAATTCATTGGTTAGATAATAAAATAGACTTCAACAGTTTTTTTCTTTTTAAAAATTTACTTTTGTCTAATCTTTTATTTTTTTCTGTATTTTTTGTTCTGCAGCAAACTCTGGAATCCAATATCACCAATCTGGTCAAGCACAGCAGTGAACTTGAAAGCCAAATGGCTAAACTCATTCAAATTTGCCAACAAGTTGAGGTAAGAACACCTATGATCAACACAATAGCAATATCCGTGTTCATGGAATATACACCACTCGCAAAAAGTTATGGATATTTAGCTTTTGGTTAAAATTTCAGGATGAGCATAACATTTCTTGAATTTTTTTAAAATTAACTTTATGGGGCCATCTCTGAACTTTAGAATGCGCACGCCCAACTGTTGAGTGTTTCAGTACTTTTTGCACAACTTACTGATCTCTAACAAGGCTCTTAATAACAAAATTACCAACAGGTGTTTTACTCTTGATTTGCCCAATAACTTAGAGGTTCAGTTTGAATTGGAATTTAAACAATCCTCCGCATCACACTGTTCACATTTTGGCATTGTGAGATCAAGACAACACCTTACATTTGATCAACAGTACCTCGCTATTGTGAAGGTTCAAGCAGGATGCTCTCAGAAGGAAGTGGCCACTGAGATTAGAGTGTCACAGAGTGTCATTAACAGGTTATAACAGAGATACAGAGAGACTGGACCAGTCACAAATGTCATCCTCAATGCGCTTGTGATTCACCTAGTCCTGAAAGCAAAAAGGATTCATGCGAAGCCAGTATTGCTCATGTGCAGACAGCTGTTTTGGGGTATTTGCCTCTCCTCAGTGCAGAGCACAACTTACTGGCTGGCTGGCTGGGTGAGAGACAATGAGTGGTCAGGTGAGTCACAAGCGCATTGAGGATGGCTATGGATGTAGAGGGAGTTAGCTCTCTTCCAATAATGCCTTGTCATATGCAAATGCCCATGAGGTGCAAAAGGCAATCTTAAATCCTCACACCCCTACATGTTGCCTCTTCCCAAAAAGAGAGATACTCCCCTTTCTATCTATTTTCATGTGACAGAGCGGCATGGAGCAAATTCAGAGCAACAAAGTAGGATCTGAAATGGAAGTTTTAAGCTATCCATGCACATGATGAAACCAGAAACTGTGGGCTTAGTAGACGGAAGAAAGGATATGCTAATGAAGCAATCTGATCGTGTCTTGTATACTTGGTTAACAAGTCGAGGCAGTAGAGAAATGAATAAATAAAGATAGAAGCATATGCTGAACATAAGATTAAAGAAGACTCTGTATGCCAAGGTCTCGCTTGAGTTCCCTTGGCTCCACATATGGCAACATAGGCTTCCAGTAGGATTCGTATAGTTTAAGGGGTTAACTCTATTCCCAAATCCCTTCCTTGCTGTTGCCTGTTCAATGACTTAACATTGCTTGGTCTGCTTGCTGCATATGAAATGGAATGGTCAGAGACAGATCTTTTCGCCATAAAGTGGGATTTGTGTTTATCCAGAGCTTCTTGTCATTATATTTGCCATAAAACGTACAACCTTTTTACACATTATTTCCTTGAAGCATTGGCTAAAGTCGCTTGTCTTCTAGCTTGGATGAACTACTGTCTGTTGGTTGTACAGGCCTTGTCTGCCTGCTAATTGTGTCCCCGAGGATTTGGGGAAAGTGAAAGCACTAAATAGGAAATGTTTTTTTTATCTACAGTAACAGGGACAATCTATTATCTCATGTATTTACTGTAAGCGGGCGCCGCTCTCGGGATCGCAGTGGAGTCCAATGTAGACAGAGATACAGACAGGTTTCTTCAGTTCAAACATGGTTCCTGCCGTGTTTTATTAGTACAACAGGTACAGAGTATTCAACGAATGCCAAACATAAAACAGTAAATGAAAAAAGCACCTGCTCGTCTGAGCGCTGACTACACAGTGCAGTAACCCGGACTAAACCTTCTGGTCAGCAGTCGGTTATATGAGAGCTCCTGGATATCTCCAGTGAGATGCTACTCAGGCCAAACTCCTTGACCTGTATATCAGATCTACCTAGTCAGCTGACTAGCAGACTTATAAAGGCCAGCCAAACCCTGGCCTGGAACATGGGAAGTAGACAACCATCCAATACTTTGCCTACTCCTGATAAAAGCTGTCCCAGGTTTTGGCTGAAGCAACCATACTAAAGCTAAACGGATTCCAACCACTTACTGTGGCTTGATACAACATAAACGAACAGTTCCTCTCTCGCTAAAGCCAGGAAACCTTAGTCACTTATTACTTTTTTCCTGGGTGTATGCCAGAAATCTTACTGGGATGTACACACCATTATGGACCTTCTAAGCTACCACCTTACATTACAAATAGGTTTTTCGAATTGGAGAGCCCTTACATTTGGCTTTAGACGCGGGTGGCCACATGAACATTGTTTATAGTAAAGTTCTTTTCCTCTAAACCTCTGAATCTACGTTTTCCTTATTTTCTTTCACTTCCTGGACACTCTCAAAATGTCTTGACAACCATGTTTATTGTAATAAAAAAGATAAAATCAAGAAAATGTTTCTTAACGCTCCTGTCTGTAATTGTTCTATATCGTTGAACTCAATAATGAATTTTCCACTGTATTCTGTGAATGAAATCTAGCCTGTTCAGTGATAATTCACCGTATTGGTGAAGCAGCGGACCTGCATGGCAATTCTTATCTGCTCATTTATCACATTTCTAGCAAAGAAAAGCATGGTGAGCTGAGAAAATGATGCTTTACAAATGACACAGTCTGTACTACACTGAACCTGGGGTCAATGAGCTAGCTGTATAGACAGGAAAATATTACAGATATCTTTGAGTTTGCAGTTTTAATTTAAGATAGTAAATCTTATTAAAAGACTTCAGTCACCAGCAGTGGTGGATTAAGAGTACCCTAGACTTTGGGCTATACACAAAATCTGATCCCCTCTCCACCCCTGTATCTATAGTTAGCACCCAGCCCAGACATAGTGTGAATCCACAGTAAGATCTGCCGAGGTTGCATGAGGATTTTGTCTAATTTGGCAGTTTATTTTATCTTGTGCTTTGGAATGGTTAGGTCTGTGGTAGAAATTGCAAAGCTTTTACACATCATAATACCATCTCTTGACCCCTCCTGTCTGTCCAACTATCGCTCCATCTCACTGCTTTCATTCGACTCTAAACTCCTTGAACAGCATGTCTATCTTCAACTTTCCTCTCATCTCTCCACCAACTCTCTCCTTGACCCACTGTAATCGGGCTTCCGTCCCCACCACTCTACAGAAACCGCCCTGACCAAAGTCACCAATGACCTAGCAACTGCCAAAGCCTCACGCCACTACTCTGTGCTTCTCCTCCTAGACCTGTCCTCCACCTTTGAAACTGTCAACCATTCACTCCTCCTACATATCCTCTCTTCCCTCGGCATCACGTACTTGGCACTCTCCTGGATCTCGATGTACCTCACCGATAGAACATTTCAGCCGTCTCTCTCTCTCTGCATAACCTCATCTCCCGCCCCCTCTCTTGTGGTTGTCCCCCAGGCGGTCGGACCTGGGCGGCCACAATACTCTTTTTCATTCTACACTCTTGGTCTCGGGTCAACTAATAGCATCACATGTGCTTTCAATTAATAACTGTATGCTGATGATACCGAACTCTACATCTACGGCCAGATGTTACCTCTTACTCGCCCGGATCCCTGTCTGTCTTTTGTCCATATCATCCTCCTTCTCCTCACGTCTCCTGAAACTAAACGTGGGGAAAAACAACTGAATTCATATCTTCCCACCTTCCACTCTATCCCTCACCTGATCTCACTCTGTTAGTGTTGAGCGATTTTTATCGAAAAAAGTTGAAATCAGGCACGGTTTTTATGGTAATCGGGTTTTTTCGATTCACGCGAGATAATTTTAGTTATAAATCTGCGGCATAATCTATTAACTTTTCGCGCCATTTTCGGCGCCTTCCTGCATTTTGGCGGTAGCCACATCAGCTTACAGAATAGAGCAGGCGTGAGGATGTGTGCTGCGATGTCATGACTGAGGATGTTATGGTTGCCGATTGGCATGGAAAAATCACCCATGACCTAGTTTTAACATAGAACAGCCCTTTCCTGGTCTGCCTCTAGTCTCTCTCAGCGTTTTCATTCCTAGTTGGCACGCGCGACTCCTGCATGTCCTCAAATACTCAGCGATATCATACAATTTTTCAACAGAGGCTAAACTTCTAACGATTAGCTGTTTTGTTCAGATTAGACATTGGAAGATTTTAGGGTAGTCCTAGATTATTCTTAAAGAATCATCTATCGCATATGTGTTAGATGTAGGATCTTATAAGTTTCATCCGGAGGGGCGGCAAGCGGGGGGGCCGGGGGGGCATGGGCGAACACAGACAGAGCTCTAAATAAAAGGACACTGGACTTTTAAATGTTCACAAGACTTAGTTGTAGTCATTGTCACTGCACAATACTCTTCATTATTACCAGTTTGTTATTGGAAAGTTTTCCTGGATATTGGGCGAGTGTGAACTTATATTAGGTACACATCATTTATGTTAACTGAACGGGTAATCCTTCTGTTAGGTGGCACAAATCTCCAGTTTTATTATCAGTTTAAATTTAAGTTATGTGTTCTTTTTCAATTTTAACCAATTCCTCCTTTGTTGATATATCCACCTTGCACTCCTTAATTAGAATCCAGCATCTTGTATCAGCAAAGGGTTGATAGGTGCAAAAATACCTTGTTTCATCAGAATCTTATAACAGATATGTGTTTTTTGCACTTTTGCCACCAGTCCAATTTGTTCAATTCAGATAGCTTTGCACTTATATCTTATAACCACGGCAATTTTTTAGTCCACCACAGGTGATTTGAGAAAGGTGCAAAATACCTTGTATCATCCGAATCTATTAACTGATAGTGTTTTTTGACTTTGGCGCACCTGCAGCTTTGTTCATTCAGATAGGCGTGCACTCTTATATCTTATACAGCAATTTTTATAGTCACAAAGAGGTGGAATTGAACAGTACCAAAAACAAATTGTACTAATACGAAAACATAAAAGATACGTGTTTTTTGACACTTTTGCCCAGTCCAGATTTGTTAAATTTGAATCCAGCAATTTTGTTTTGATTTGAGGGATTTGAGAATAGCTGTGATTTTGCCGTCTTTTAATAAGAGACTTTCCAAAACTATTCTATACCTTCTCCAAATTTTTATATTTCTGAACATGGAGCGAAATGCAGGTGGTTGGGTAAGCGAAGCAATAAGAGAGGGCGGTAGAACTGGATCGGTAGAGACTTTCGGTACCAGAGAAGGTGGATCCTTCAGTGCTGGCATCAAAACGCATGCCAGCGGTTCATCGGTTGCAGGACGTCAGGACTGTCATCGCTGGCGTCAGGGCACCTGTGAATCTCAGTAATGAACAGCGTCGCCAATTGTCCTTCAGTGCATTAATGCAACCTGCATTCACAGCAGTCATACCTCCTCGTTCCTACCCTTTCCCGGCAAACAAGGTCATATCAGCATCATTCGTTATCCGTCCAACATGAAGCCGAAGGCAGCCCAAATGGTCAACTCGTGTTCCCACCACTGTGGATTATCCATTTTCCTGAAGTCCTCTTTGATGACAAAATGTGGTTGGCGGTCAGAAGGCATGTTAAAAGATTCAAGAGGATGATTTAGCCCTATGCCTCGGATCAGCCCAGTTACTGTGCCCATCAGAGGAGGAGAAGGAAGCCGGTCAATCGGCAAAAATCCCGGGCAGGTTCTGCAACGGGCCCTTACAGATCCCCTTGCTTGTAGCCCGCAGCATTCTGGATGCAGAATGTCAGGACGACCAAGTCTCCTGTGTTGATGATTGATGACATTGCGGATCCATCCTGGTCGTTTTCCGCAGGGAGCTGAATTTGCTTGACGTGCGTTCATTCAGTGGTCGAGGAGCGAAAAAACGAGGGGGTAGTGTCAAATAGGGGTTCCCCGCCACAAAAAAGCGGAAAGGGCGCGTTGCAAGAAGTCCGCTGTATGATTCCGCTAGCCACGGTCAGGCAAACCCCGCTCCTCACTTATTCGCCAGCAAAAAGGTCCCAGGACCTCTTAAGCCTGGGCCCTTCTTTGAGCAAGCATCTGATTCACCCCAACGATGTGCATATGCCGCATTTGCCGTTAACGCATAAGTTAGAGACAAGACCTTAGGTGGGTTAACCACCACCTACATGTCTAAGGGGGGGGGGGTTTCCCAACAAGCGCAACTGCATGAGTTGAAATAGAGGCAACACTTGGCCAAAACAAGGCCAGACCGACGCAGAAGCCTCCAACACTGTCACACCCTCTGTCTCCGCCTCACTCCTCCTCCGGCCACCACCAACGCGTTTCCTCACTGCCCATGTCTTCAGAGTCATGATCAGGGATCAGCCTCCCGCTTCAGCCTCCACCGTCGCCCTGGTACCACCAGCACCACACAGAGACCCATCCTACCCCTTCTCATACCGCCAGTCTTGACGACGGCACGCCGCGTACAGCGGCTCCAGTCTAGCAGCCAGCCTTCTGTTCTACACCAGGTTTGGGAGCAGAAGAAAAACTTCAACCAAACCATACCACAAAGCCAAAAGCCCTGAATGGTCGGCATTGACGGTTTTGGCCTTGGAAATGTTTGCCCTTTTCCGTCTGTGGAACAGAGGGGTTCCGCCACGTCATGGCCCTCGCCTGCCCCCAATACAATGATGCCCGAGCAGGCATTTCTTTGCCTAAAAATCCGTCCCTGCCCTGGCCAGGACACTGTCATCTAAAATTTCAAGCGCGAAGTCTGCATCTGTGTCCGGAAAAAAGTCCATCTGACCACCGAACACATGGACTAGTAAGCACGGCCAAGCCGCTATATCTCCCTCCTGTGACAGCTCACGGGGTGAGCTGGGTGGATGTCTTGGGGGGAGACGGTGGCTATCAGGCTCGGCCCGCACGCTCTTCAAAACTGGAGGGATGGTGCTGGGCTCTTTCCCCAAGGTCCTCTGGTGGCATCACGTACCCAGGAGAAACAAAGCCGTTTTGAAATTTTATCGGTCTTGGAGGACCGTCCGCCCAACAAGGTCAGGAGCTCGTGGACGGCTATCAGCAACGAGGACCCGAGCGTGGCTGGGTGTGACAAGAACCTTGTGCCAGGCAAGGTGGTGTGCGATAAGGGCGAAATCTGCTGGGACGGTCCTTAAGATCGGTAGGTGGAGACACATCCATTGCCTGGCACATGTCCCATGAACCTAGGTCGTTCCCCAAAAAGAAAAAATTTTCTAAAGAGCTACCAGGGTCTGGACTGCCTGCTGAAGAAGGCCTCGAGGTCCCTGACGTTCGCACTTCCGCCGTTCGCACCCTGTGCTTCGTACCGCACTGGCTGTGTTGCAGAGTAAGCTCGGCCCTCCCCAGTTAACAGTCTCATTGTTGACGTCGGCAACACGCTGAATTCAACCATCCACATTGCTCCAGCGATTTGTCGGCAGGCCAGCGCGCAATGCCATTACGCAGTACGAAGTGGACACCTGGCTTTTATAAGCAGCGGTGCGGACCTCGGGGGTGTTTGAGCCAACGAGAGTGGAGGCAGGGTGAAAGAGCTCTGCCACATCCTTTGCCAGTTTTGAAGACGCCACCAAATGGTCAGTGCGGACGATGCCCTTGTCAGCATGAGCATTGTGGTGATTTCCTTTTTAGTTCTGGATCACGATCGTTGGACACTCTTGTAACATCAGGTTCCTGCCCAGCGACGGAGGAGGAGCATGGACAACAGATTCGGACACGGAGACTTTTCTCTCCGTAGAATCCACCCAAGGACCGACAATTTTCACACTTTTATCGTCTGCATTTAGCAGTGTGTTCGGGGTCCAGGGCTAGTTGCAAGGCGGCGCCTAGCTCTCAGGGCTGCTCATCTGAGGCAAGTCAGGGCTGTGTTGAAGCTGTGCGGAGTGGAAGCGGAGGAGCGAGGAGGAAGCAGGTTATTCCCTAGACACCGATGTTACTGACGTCCCTGCCTTGGAAACGAGGTTGGCGCGAATTTGCTAGGCGGAGGAGGAAGATGAGGAAGATGGCACTATTTGCTAGTGCCCCCTCGAACAGGCTTGGGAAATCTAGGCTCCCTCTCTCACTTGAGTGCATTGGATGCTCCATTTACTCCAACATTGATCCCTCGAAGTAAGGCCATTCAAAATGTTACAACAGTTACTGGGTGGCCACCCTCCTGGATCCCCGGTACAAAACTAAACTCGGCACATTCCTTCCACCCACCCCAAATCGAGAGTAAAAAGCAGGAAATTGGGACCTGCTGATTGATCAACTGGAGTGACATCTGTTGCGTCTGCTTCACGTTCTTCATTTGTCACGGTGGAACAACGGCCTAGCGAGTGCAGCAGGTAGAGTGCCAAGTAGCCGTAGCAGGCCCCAGCAGCAGCAAGCAAGGGTGGGCAGAAAGCCCTAAGGGGTGACACTCTGGCAATCTTTATTTACCACCTCACCAAGCCATGCAATGCAGGGCACAACATCCAAACACACACGACAGATCGCTTAAGATCATGGTGCGTCTCAAACCACCGATGTTTTTGTATGTGTTCCGGACCCAATAGACTTCTGGGTATCCAAATGGACGAATGGCGAGCTGGCTCGCCACGCCATAGAGGTGATTTTTCATGCCCAGCAGCCAGCGTCATATCTGAGCGGACCTTAAGCACAGCCCGGAGGAGTCATTACAGACAAACGCCCTCCGGCTTTCCACAGATAATGTGGATCGTTTGACTTTCATCAAGATGAATCAGGCATGGATCTCTGAGATGTTGTCGGCACCACATTTCCGAGGTCACCGGATTAGTTGCTGGTCTACTTCACATTCATCCTCACCAAACAGAAATGGTCCTCTCATTTTTAAAATGAACATTTTCTTACTGCAATTTTATTCTCAATTCCCAACGTTCATTTTGTGGTTTTTGCTGTGAGGAGACTGTAAAAGAACCACCCATGGTTTCGTTGACTTAACCCATTCTTCCTTTTACTCCATCTTTAGAATTTTTCGCATTGTCAATGGTTTGGGGTGTGTTTGCCTCACAATTTTTAATAGTGGCTGAGAAGTCATTTTTTATAATTTTTTGTGGTCATGGTGCTGTGAGATACAGCACTTATCGTGGGTCACTTTGGAACAGAAATGTGGTTTTAAGTGGCATTTCTCCCTCACAATTTTTACAGTGGCATCGAGAAGGTCATTTTTTATAATTTTTTTGGGTATGCTGCTTTGAAATGCACAGCAATACTAAGGTCCTATTCTAAAAAATGTTTGTTACTAATAGAAATTTGTTCTTCACAATTGTAAAAAGTGGCTCATGGGTAATGTTTTTAATTTTTGGGGGCATTTTGCCTGTGGACATGCAGCATACTATAGGTGCTAATATAAAAAAATGTTGTTTCTAACAGCACATTTGTTCTTCACAATTGTCAAAGAGTAGTTGCTCAAGGCCGTGATGGTGTTGTCAGGAAACAGGAATAGGTAGGACCTGTTAATGGACACATATTGCAGAATGACTTGTTGTTGCAAGATCTTTAACATAGCTCTCAATCCCTGTATTGAGAACAAAACCCATTTAATACAATAAAATAGAGAAACAAAGACATGTGCGAATTCCTCCTATTTTAAAAATGTAGTTTCTAGACTTAAACTACTAAAAAACTTTGCATGTAAAAAATAGATGGTAAAAAAAATTCCTCTGAATTGTACAGGGGGTACAGGAAAGACTTGACATGATGTAGGTTATTCAGAGGACATGGAGTATGGAGCACGGAAGAGAAACAAAGAACAGAGACCCAATTTCCTCCAGCACATTGAGTTTAAAATGAGAAAAAGAATGCCAAGTTAAAGGGCACCTGGGTGTGAACAGGAGCGTTAACCACCACTATTTCTAAGTGATGATCATTTGGTCCGCACTCATACGGAGGGGCAAGCGCTCCCAGGTATTGGACTGTGTACTGATGGAAAGCTGGAGTTTCTAACACTTCCCGCTTCCACACTCTGCTTCATCACGACAGTTTGCCGATGCTGCGTATCAGGGAATTTTATCCCCTGCGTGTTAATAGATGACGGACGCCAGCTGGGCCTTCACCGCACCCACTGTAACTCCGGCCATGGTGGGTCATACTGCGGTCCAGGACAGATATAGTCTATGTCCATACGTGAAACTAAAATGGTGGGTTTGAAAGACTCCTTTTTCCGCGAACCTTTTTAATCTCGGGGTCATGAGAATAGTGATTAGCACCAGGAACATGACACCGCCAACTGTACACATAGCCTTATACTACAGGAATAGTGCTGCAGACACAGAAGCCTGACACCGCCAAACTGTAACACATAGCTCTATACTACAAGTGATTAGTGCTCAGCACAGAAGACTGTACACCACCAAACTGTACACATAGCCCTCTATACTACAGAGAATAGTGCTCAGCACACGAAGCCTGACACCGCCAATACTGTACTCAATAGCTATTTACTGCACGAGAATAGTCGCTCAGCTCAGGAGCCTGGACACCGCCAAATGAATAACATAGCTCTATACTACAGAGAATAGTGCTCTGCACAGGAGCCTGACACCGCCAAACTGTACACATAGCTCTATTACTGCAGAAGTATAGTGCTCAGTCACAGGAGCCTGGACACCGCCAAAACTGTACCTTAGCTCTATACTACAGTGAATAGTGCTCAGCAAAGGAGCATGACAACGCCAAACTGTACACTTTGCTCATACTGCAGAGAATAGAGCTCGGCACAGGAGCCTTGACACCGCCCAAAACTGTACACATAGCTTCATATACTGCAGAGAATAGTGTCAGCACAGGTGCCTGACCCCCGCCCAAACTGTACACATAGCTCTATACTACAGAGAATAGTGCTCAGCACAGGGAGACCTTGCAAAAATACCCTTTACGCCTCAATTAATACACCCAACTTCACGATTCAACATAACTTACACTCCACCTACCAAATACACATGCCAACCTCCTGCTACCCACATCACACACAACCCAATTAAACTATACATACTAATACACCCAAATCACACTGATCCGTTTGCCCCAATAAAATCCACCGCACACAAACCACACAACAACGCCAAAAAACAACCGGAAAACACGCCACAAAAACTGTACACATAGCTCTATCTGCAGAGAATGTGCTCGGCACAGGAGCCTGACACCCGCAAATGATACACATAGCTCATATACTACAGAGAATCAGTGCCTCAGCACAGGAACCTGACACCGCCCAAACTCGTACACATACCTCTATACTACAGAGAATAGTGCTCAGCACAGGAACCTGACACCACCAAACTGTTCACATAGCTGCTATATACATGAGAATTGTGCTCAGACACCAGGAAGACTGACACCACCAAACCGTTACACATAGCTCTATACTACAGAGGAATAGTGACTCAGGCACAACCACCTGACACCGCAATTGTACTCATAGACTACTATTCTGCAGAGAATAGTGCTCAGCACAGGGAAGCCTGGACACCGCCATAACGTACACCATAGTTACTACTTGCAGAGAATAGTGTCCGCACAGGAACCTGACACCGCCAAAACCGCGCTACTCTTAGCTCTATACTGCAGAGAAATAGTTGCTCAGCACAGGAGACTTGACACTCGCCAAACTGTTACACATAGCTCTATACTACAGAGAATAGTGCTCAGCACAGGAGCCTGACACTGGCCAAACTGTAAACATAGCTCTATACTACCAGAGATAGTGCTCTAGCACAGGCGACCTGGGAAACCACCCAAACTGTACACATAGCTCTATACTACAGAGAATAGTGCTCCAGCAGGTTTGGGAGGCTCATGCTGCGTTCCAGGCCAGGGTATTCATTGGTTCCAGTTCATGTAAAATGATGGTTCAATTCATACTGCCTTCTGGCACTTTTTCTCTAATTGGTGGTACGTGGTACAAGAACAGGGATAGGGAATGGTGTGTGATTTTTTTTCACCACCCTCTCCCGCCTCGCCGGCTTCTCCCTATTAACCTAACCCCCCGCCCCCCCCCCCCCCCACCCCCCAACCCCTGTGTTGCCTAAGATGCCTCCACAACACACTGCCCCACGTACCCTTCATCCCAACCCTTCGATCCATCCCCCCCCCCCGTTCGTGCCGATGTTAAATTCAGCTTCGCCAGCCTGTTTGGGTGTTAATTACCATGAAGGTGTTGTTCCTCTCTCCCATAGACTTTAATGGTCATTCGTGCGATAATCGGTTAGCGACTATCGAAAATTGTCTAGATAACTGCCGATATAGACTATCGAAACGATGACGATAGTCAACATAATCGCTCATCACTACTCTCTGTCACAGTTAATGGCTACACTCTCTCACTGGCTCCACAAGTCCACTGCCTTGGGATAACCTTTGATTCCAACCTGTCCTTCAAACCACACATCCAAACCCCTGCCTCTGCCTGCCACCTCTACCGCCCCCCCGCCTCACAGCAATACTCTACGGTATTCCATCATTCTTAACTTCGAAGCACAAAAATGCTTGTCCACGCCCCTTCATCATCTCACGCCTACCATCTAGACTTATTGCAACATCCTTCTTCTGCGGCCTCCTGTCTAGAACTCCTCCCGCCTTACCACCCCCGTCACACCTATCAGACCACACACATTCCTTAACTCTGCTGCGGCCGTCTCTACTCTGATTCACCTCTCCTCGATATCCTCTGCCTTACCCTCTACCTATCCTTCACTGGCTTCCCATTGCCAGAGAATCTAGCTTCCAAGTTAGTTACCTTGACCTTACAAGGCTCTCCACAACCTCTCCCCCACCTGTCCTCCCCCCCTATACTATCTGCCTTAATCTCAGATATCTACCTCACCCCAATCTCGCTCTCACTGACCTTCTTCTTGCTCTTCCTACCTATCAGCTCTTCACATAACCATCTCTAAGACTTCTCCGTGCTTCGCCCACACTGTGGAACTCCCTGTCCAAAACACATCAGACTCTCCCCCACTCTCACTAGCCTCAAAAGCAACCTGAAAACCCATCTCTTCAGGATTGCCTATAACCAACAATATAACCACAGTTGCTACTACTCCCCCCCACACACATGTCTCTTCACGCGCGTTTTCAGATGTGATCCAATACCCCTCACACACTCACTCCTCACCCTGCGACTGACTGTGTTAAGCCCTCACCCTCTCTCGCAGTTGAGGCCCCTAGCCCCCCCCCCCCCCCCCCCCGTAGATATATGACCCAACAGAAGTACCACCCCATAGACGCCCCCCCCCCCCGCCCCCCCCCCTCCCCCCCCCCCCCTCCCCCCGCGATCGCACGCTCTCGCGCGCGACGCTCAATAATGCCTTTAATAGTTTTGACCTATGTTATGTATGCAATCCGAATGTAGAGCGCTCTGGAACCAAGGGCGCTCTAAAATAAATAATAATAATAATGAGCAAGCAGCAATTTCTTCTCCAAATGTATATCTAGCTTCCATTTTCACATACCTTGTGTCTCCAAAATTCACCTTTACCCCCCCATTTTGGTACTCAAGCATTTCCCTATCCCCAAAGCAACCTTTTTCCCCCTAACTCATGTACCAACCCTTTCCAAAAACCCCATTTTTTTCTGCCCCCTGATGGTTTGACCCTCAGCTTCCCCCCCCCCATCCCCTCATATAGGCCAAAGCTGCATCTAGATCAGCTGTGTAAAAGAGAACGCGGCCCCAGACTCTTACTAAGGTGTGGTCTTCCTTTGCACATCCATCTGACACAGCTAATACGTAGATGTGCAGTCATTTAAAAATGGGGGAAGGGTGTCCAAGGACTCTTAGATGACATCCTAAATTGTCCATATAAAATCCAAAACACGGACTGGATAAAGCCATTTTAAAGGCTCATACACCTTACCCAAAGGAATATTTAACACAAATCACAACAGCGCATACAAAGGGATTGCAGTCATTCAAAAAAGAAAACCCACCATGCCACCTTTTACTCCACCAAAAAAATACCGGGGCTGAGTGACATGGATAAAAGGCCACAGCACCCCTTATTAAATAGTAACATACAAATAATGACTGCACTTTTATAAAATTGTAAACATTGTAACTGGAAGGTCTTTCAGAGAGAAGGTTATAAGTGGCTCCATCCTGCAGATGAAGATACCCCACTTCAGGGGCGTTTCTAGGGTCTTAAGACATCCGGGGCTCGGGCCCTCTTTGTTACCTTTTGCTCAATAGGGCTGGGTTCACACAGTATTTTTCACGCCACATCGTGAACTGCGGCAAGTATTTTTAGAGAGAAAAAAAAGAGTGTGTTTCTGTCACAAATTTTCCGCAAGTTTCACATATATCCTGTCCATCATCTTAGCACTACACCGTGCGCTGACAAAATTACATTTTCAAAACCACTCATTTATGTATAATGGTGTAATACCTCAAAACAAGACAGGCACTAAATAATACACATATACATGGAGCAAATATACCACACACGTTACCGTCATACTGTTACTAAAATAAAACCACAATACGAAGACCATCAATTCCGATTCTATCACTACATAAAACCTAAATAATACTGCAAGACCATGACCACATGTAAGCATCACATAGAGCCACATGTTTGAAAACTGTCTAGGTCTAAGACTCACTCTGTTGCCCACAGCAACAAATCAGAGCCCCCCTTTAATTTCATATACTGCTCTGGAAAAGTAAAAGGGCGCTCTGATTGGTGGTTATGGGCAACAAAGTGAATTTTAGATCTAGACCGTTTTCATACATGAGGCTCATAGTGACTACCAGTTGTACACAGGCTCTACAGACATATTAGTAATTATACTGTAGTTACAGCCAGTGACTCACCGGTGATGTCTTTTCCGATTGGAGAGGTCGTCTTCCCCTTTTTTTCCTTTTGGCCCAGAATGACATGATGACTTCTCCCGGCCACGACTCATCTCTGCAGTTTATCAAACACACATCTTAGAATCCTCACTTTTCCAGCAGCTCCTTACCCATTCCCTATTTCTATACACAATCCTCATGGGGTGATAGATGGAAGGGAGGGATTATAGGATGATAGGTGGGAGTTGTATTTTGAAGGCCACAGCTAACAGGCACCCCCTAGAAGATAAGCCACAACCATGACCTTTAGAAGGGTGAAGGAGATAGAGTTTAGTACTCTTATCATTTTTGTAGTGTTTATATTCAATCAGTATATAGGCTCCCCAGTAAGTCGGTAGGCATATTCTGTAGGTTCCGTTGGTCAGTAGGTATATAGGTCACTTTCTTAGGTAGGTATATAGGTCCCCTTTTTAGGTAGATGTATATAAGTGCCCTCCATAGGTAGCCACACATAGGTGCCCCACCTTAGGTACCTGCACATAAGTGCCCCTCCTTAGGTAGCTGTATATAAGTCCTATCCATAGGAAGCGGTGTATAGGAGCCCTCCTTAGGTAACAGTATGTAAGTCCCCTCAATAGGTAATGCCCACCTACTGCACTGGCTCAGGTTGACAGATCTGTCAAAAGGTACTGACTGTTGGATCCTTGTCTCACCATACCAAGAAGGTAACCAGCATCCAATTACACCAAGATGGGGTTGCCATACCTTCTATATGCCCTAATAAACCCCCTTTTGTGAAAATCCATTACCTCCCCACTGCAGCCCGACGTGACAGCACTTAACTACCAAAAACCCTCACCACACCTGTCAACATCTGGACAGAAGAAGGAGAATGGGTGGACTGCTTCTGCGCTGGACCATGGGAAAGTAGGGGTTAGTACCCTCTAAAATAAACTATTCACCTCTAACCCCTGCAGTCCCCAACCTTGCATCAATTAAATTATTTGTTCTTTCATCTCTCAGCCCCTGCTGCTCCCTGACCTACCAACATTAACCCCTTACTACCCCTCCCCCATCCATCCATCCGTCCTCAATGAACACCTCTCTATAACATACAATATTAATTGGTTCTGGGATGACCACTGTATGTTGACATCATAACTATATGGGTAATTGGTTCTGAAGCCCAAACTGTCACCCAACTTAATCCAAAATCAAGAGTAAAGAAAATGAAGCACATAATTAACACAGATAAAGTCCTTCCATATAACAGTCCAGGAAGAGCTGCTGGGAGCTGGAAATAAATTTTCAGGAGCTTCTTTGGGTCATGGACTTTATATACAATGTACCAGAAAAAAAAATGGGTTCCTCACTTTGTGCCCAAAGGAGGCGTACAGGACATGTAGTACCCCACTGTGCTCTAGAGAGGCGCTTGTATGCCGCCAATCACTTCATACACCTTTCTTTTTATTGTAAGAGCAGTACAGGACAGGTAGTACCCCACTGTGCTGTAGAGAGGCGCTACTAGACCACCAATCACTGCAGGCACCTCACTAATACATATAAGAGCTGTACAGGACATGTAGTACCGCACTGTACTGTAGAGAGGTGCTACTAGACCACCAATCACTGCATGTACTGCACTAAAACATGTAAGAGCAGTACAGGACATGTAGTACCCCACTGTGCTGTAGAGAGGCGCTACTAGACCGCCAGTCACTGCATGGACCTTACAAATACATGTAAGAGCAGTACAGGACATGTAGTACCCCACTGTACTGTAGAGAGGTGCTACTAATCACTGCATGCACCTCAGTAATACAGAGTGTTTACAAGGAAAATGTTCATGATAATTGGTTGGATGTGTCTGGTACATTGTATCTTGAAACCACGCTTAACATACAATGTTCCAGGAGAGGCCACTGTATGTTGAAGATATTGTATCCTAAGGTCATTGTTACTTGAGGGTCCAGTGTTCTTCAGTTGTGGGGCCTTCTGACATACTATATGCACTGAGATCTTCTGAACTCTTTTAGGCAATGAGCGGTACCTTACACCTAAGTACTCATTCAGCATTTGATTAGCCAAGACGCCTCAGAAAAGCACATTTGCATTCTGCCACTGCCTCTTGTATTATGTAACCTTTTAAAGAAAGTGTCCTTTTGTCATAGGGCAGGATTAGACGACTTGCTGGCCTTTCACATACCAGTAGGTGCTGAGCCTCCCACGCACTTCATTATGACACTGCAGTATTGTCTGCTGTGTTGGAGACTGGTCAGACGTCAGAACTGACAAAATGGCAATTTTTAAATTGTTCTTTAGCAGGTGAACAATTGGAAAAAAACATGTTGTTCATATGTGGAGGCCATAGATCTCCAGGCAGAGACTATTCCCGGGTGTGCTTATTACATAAATCCCAGCAGGTTGTAATCTATGTGGCTGCGATCAGGCCCAGCTGAATGACAGAAGAACGTAGTCTCCTTGCTGCTTATTTCCTAAGTGTCATCACTTCCCTCAATCAGTTTCCAATTAGGCCCTTGCCTGTGCTTTTTATCAGTGAAAGCAGTGACGTATTTCCAGGCTCTTTCACCATCTTTATAGTTCGAGCTGAATATATTTGTGTTTATAAGCTTCTAGGAGTCTTCCCAACCTATGCTATGAGGTGTCTATGGCTGGGTTCTCACATCACGTTACTGCTTGTGTTTTTTGTTTAATGCAGGTGATTTTACAGTTAAAGGGATTGTTCACCTCATAAGAAAATGAAAGCAGCAGCTCCCGGGCCCCCATTAAAATAAAGAAACTCATACTCGCCTTCCTCCAGTCCCCGGTTCCAGCGCCGCATCTCCCCGGTCTCCCCTTGGCATGCTGTCACTTCTGAACAGTGACGTCACTGCTGCAGCTGCTGATTGGCTGCAGCACTTATGCGTCACTACTTTACATCACTTTTCAGAACAGTGGTGTTATTAGAGGCATGTGACCGCTGCAGCCAATCTGCGGCTGCAGCGATGGCGTCACTGTTCAGAAGTGACTTAGAAATCTATGGGGAAAAAAGTGAGTTTTAGGCCAAAACCGTTTCATACATGTGGCCCTAAGTCTTATTTTTAGGGGATGTCTTACTTTTCCATGAACAAGAACTGTAATCATGTCATCACAAACATCAGCATAATGGGGCAGCTGTTAGTGGTGACTGCCAATTTCACATTGCCCAGCATATTTTTCTTTTGGCAGCCTGTTTGGCCCCTCTGATGCTATTGTGGTAGAGTAGAACTTCTCCAAAGTTCAATATCTTTATACACTGCTTGGAGTACCCTGAATTCCATCAAGAATTTCTTGTGGCTATTTCTATGTACAACAATTTATATTACATTTACCTATCCCAGTATTTATGAACAAAAATCAATATTTATTCAAATACCGGCATGTCGATATCTTCTGGAACTTAATCACAACTCTCCAAACCCTGAATTTCATGGTGAATTTCTTGCGACACCATTTGTTTTAGATGCATTGGCCCCAATCTCTTAGTCAGCAATAGTCCTTTCCTTTAAAGAGCCCCCTTTTTCCCAAACAAGGTAAGACCTAGTAATGACCCTTAACGCTAAAGATGGCGGGGGGAGCGTAAATAGCTCCCTAGGTTTATTTCAGTGGAGGCCTTATATTCCTTACCTTGATAAAAAATTACACTAGGCCTTATTTTCGAGGGAGTCCTATTTTCGGGGAAACAGGGTAACACAACATTTGGACTCGAAACCATTTTGGGAAAGGTTATTCCGTTCCACATAATGCCCTAGAATTGTTTAGCAACTTTTAAACTATACTTCTACGGCTCTAGTGCACCTGCCTCCTAAACGCCCCTCGAAATCAGGCGCATTACAAAGTGTTTTGGGGCCAAAAATTTCGCCTGAAATGGCATTCGGGAGGCTTTCCAATGAAGCGAACGGGCCCCGATTCATGAAAATACGCAGACTTCGGGCGCACCCCGTTCTAGATGTCCCCCTAATCAATGGAGAATGAAAAAGACTGACCAGGTTGCCTGGAAATGGTTTGTGTGTCTCCTGAACCTCCAATTCCAATAACAAGAAATTTAGTAATAAAAAAAAATTTGGACCAGGACCAAAGTATTATTTTAAGTAGCAAACTTTTATTACATCAAAAAATTAAAAATTTCATATCAAAGACATAATATGAATCCAATAGAAAAATCAGATGCGTTTCAGACAAGCAGCAGTCCCAACAATCCCTTTAAAACCCCCTGCGAAAGGGTATTGGAGTGGCTGAAATACATGAGTCCTTATCATTTTCGGTTTACTTCCCAAAATAGTAGTTTAAATAGTAAAGGGGAAAATCTGCAATAAAATTTTTAAAAAAAAACTTTTTGCGTGGATAAAAACCCCTGTATTTCAGGTCAGTCCCCAGCAGGATGTTTCTGCTGCATGAGAATGGGAATTGTAGACTCTCATTCACATGCATTGTATTTTAAAACACTGTGATATGTGTGAATTTACCCTTAAATCAGGTTCACACATTGTTCTATTCCAGACATTTTGATGCGCCAATGGGGTGTTTTGTACATCAACATTTGTGTGAGAAAATGCATGTTAAGTGTTGTATGGCTTGAATGGGGAGACACATAGGGCCTTATGTATGAAAACTGTCTAGATGTAACATTTTCTTTGTTGCCCATAGCAACAAATCAGAGCTCCCCTTTCATTTTTTCAGAGCACTCTATGGGTGCGTTCACACGGCAAGTGCCAAATACCGGTTGGTTTATGCGACCGGTATTTGTACTGTTTTGAGGTCGCCCCACGGCCCCTGGGGACGGCTTTTTCCCAAAAACCCGGGCGGGAAAATGTCACCCAAGTTTTTCGGGGCCCCGGGGGAAAAAACCCTGCGGGGGGCGTGTAGGTTTTCCCCTAGACCCATTTTGCCATTTTCGCGGGTTTTTTCAGGGTCTGCAAAACCGAAAAAACCCCTGAAAAACCGGCCCAAAACCCGTGCATGGGACATGGCCTATTCGACAAAAAGTCTTCCCCCCAGACCTTTTTTATACATGGGGGCCCATAGTGTGTAATTTTTTTGCTGTACAAAACATCAACAAAATATTAAAAAAAAAATTGCCTCTCTACGGTTTTCTGTGTAGGGGAAAAAAACAAATGGTTTTCCGGTTTG
>JAODAL010013275.1:0-91987 GCA_025379985.1 Phyllomedusa bahiana
ACAAGTTAACGCCAGGCGTCTATTCCCTCTTGCCCTCCTCTGATCCCATCCCTAAAAAATTTTAAAAAATTGTGGGGTTAACAGAAAATAAATGCAATTGCGCCTTTGTTTTATTGGTTTAATTTTTGTTGGCATTTGCACTGAACAGTTTAGTTGACATGTTATCTGTATTCTGCTGGTCAGTACGTATACAAGGGCTAAAAAATACCACCACATGATCACCAAATGTCACCACTATGTAGTGACTAATAGCATAATCAATTTTACCAATAACAACAATATACAAAACCCAAAGAATACCCCACGTGTCACTACCGTATAGCAACTTAAACCATCACACTGTTACTGACCGAGTTAGTATAACAAGATCAGTAATACCAATAACAACAATATAGAAAGACCAAGTAATATCCCACATCATGACCACATATCACCACCCTAAAGAGACTGAATAAAATCATCATACTGTTGCTGAATATAAACCATTACATTAACACCACTATTACCACCATATAGTAACTATATAGCGGTAGATAGCAAATGTCTGCAGGTGCTCTGCACAGATATAAGTGATTACAGTGCAGTTGCATCCATGGACTTACATGTAACATCATATGAGAGTTGTTCTCTTTGACTTTTCTTTCTTCATCCACTCCAAACCATCATAAAGTCTTCTCCCAGCCACAACTTGGTTCTGCAGAATTTACTATACTTTTGATGCCCCACACAGTAATTGTACCCCAAATATTGAAAGTACCCCCAGCCAAGAATAGGGAACACATTTGTGCCACCAGTTGGTAGTAACACATCCCATATAGGCAGCCCGTCCAAATTAGGCAGGCAGATACAGTAAGTAGACACTCCTTTTAGGCAGGTTAGACCCTAAAAATTAGTCAGATAAGTTGCACACTCTTCCTATTAAGTAGGTAAAGTCCCTCTTCATTATAGTGTTCCCCTCAAGTAGGTAGGTAATTAGATAGGGCCCCTTCTAGTACGTAGATAGGTAGGGCCCCTTCCAGCAGATAGGCAAGTAGATAGGGCCCTTGCTAGTGGTAGGTAGGTCGATATGGCCCCTTCTAGTAGGTAGGAAGATATATAGGGCCCATTTTAGTAGGTAGGTAGATAGGGCCCCTTCTAGTAGATATGTAGATAGGGCCCTTTCAAGTAGTTAGGTAAGCAGATAGGGCCCCTTCTAGAAGGTAGGTAGATAGATAGGGATAATTCTAGTAGGTAGGTAGATAGGGCCCCCCTAGTAGGTAGGTAGATAGGGCTCCGTCTGGTAGGTAGGTAGGTAGGTAGATAGAGCACTTTATAGTAGGTAGGTATATAAGGCCTTCCCCCTACAGGTAGGTACGAAAACAGACCTCCCTATTAAAAAAACTAAATAATATTCAATTCTCCCCTGTTCTGTTGCTGAACACCAGTCTTTAAGTCTGGAGCAGAACTTAGGTTTAGGGCTTTGTACAGGCAGCATCATTAAATTGTGCCATTGCCTTCAGTGGGCTAACCAGCGGGTATCAGTGTATATGCAGGCCGTTTTGCCCCAGCTGTTGTCTACATCGTGCAGGTGGCTATAATCGCTGCATCACTGGGTCTATGTGGCCCAGCGATTCAGCTCTGTGGTAAGAGGGCCTTTCGTTCCCTCTGGCTCAGAGGTCTGGTCGCAAGTACGATCGCTGCAACCTCTGTAGTTATGCCACTGACATATGTGTGAGAGGGTTTACCTGTTGTTTCTGCTTCCAGTCTCCCCTTCTCCTTCCTAACATACAGGGATCCCTGTTACACTGGTGCTCATGCAATTACATCCAGCATTAAGCTAGAAGCACTGATGTCCACACTGTGCACATGTGGCAGACTTACAGGCTCCCCTCTTCACAATGGACTCTCCCAGCTCAAAAGCAAGAAGTCTCACAGAGCTGTAAACATAGTGATGCATAATGCTGTGAGGAGCTGACTAGACCTCATCTTACTGAATTACATGTGTAATTTTATAAACACTTTCTCAAATATGTTTAATTAGGAAAATGATATTGTAGTCTCCTGCTATTTTATGAGGTTTCCGTGAAGGTGATAGGTCCTTTTTAAGGGAAAATGAAGCAGAAAACTAAAGCGTGTCCTTACATATAACAGTCAGAAAGAGCTGCTGTACAATGAAAATCACTTTCTGTTTTGATGATAGGAGCTTCTTTGTTTTATGTACTTTATATACAATGCACCAGAAAAAATATATGGGGCCACCCTCACAAGTAAAGTAGAGGGGAAGTAGAGGACATGTAGTACTGCACTGTACTGTAGAGAGGCGCTACTATACTGCTAATCACTGCATGCATGTCACTAATATAGATGTTTTACTACTTAAATGTTCATAGTAATTTGTTGGAACATCTGGTCAATCACAAATGCTACAGATTAGCAGTGTCTGTGACATTGGTGAGTGTGGTTTCAAGATACTATGCCTGAGGGAAGACCATTGTATGGTGAAAATATTGTATCCTGAGGCTATTGTAATTTGAGGGACTTTTGTATAGCAAAATTGTGAAAATTTGTCACAAAAAGTGTGTAGGAGTTATATAATTTCTAGTCATATAATAGATAACTATCTGTGTGGAATTTTCCCCTTTAATGGTCCAGACAGAGGTAGCTGAGGTGGCTGTTTTAGCAGCCATGGTGGCTGCAGGGGGACAAACTATATCATGAGGGCTTGGGCCACAAAGCTCAGTAGTGCAGACTCCAGACTGGGTAGTCAACATCCAGGACAAAGATCATAATCATGGTTCGGGCTGGAGGGAGAAAGAAAGTAGAAAGAGAAAAACCCAATCAGAAAAAATATCTCATGTGAGTCACTCGATGTAACTGCCCTTTAATCACTTAGATTGTCTTAAAAATACCTGTGTGGAGTCAGTATCTATCACTATATGGTTCCTGTATGGAGGTATAGTTGTCTTTTTTCAGTTATAGTAAGCAGTATTATGCAGCCAATGTTTGGCGGTAATATGTGGTCAAGTATTGTATTATCTGGCAGTATTATTTAGTCCTTGTTAGTTTTAACATAATGAGATTTGTTTGATAATAATATGATGGTAATATGTGTGGTGACATATGTGCTTCTTGTATAGTGTTATTATTTGGTAATTGTACGAATGTATAACTTAGAGCTGTTTATGGTCTGGTGGTCAGGAATGGAGGGGGGGGGGTTACATTTTAAAGTTTATAATGGGTCTCAGTCTTATTCAGTTACTCCTCCTAGTCTAGAGTGACACACTGTACAAATAAATATACATTACAGTGCCATATGCTGGTCAAATGATTTGTTTATTTAGTCATTTGAATACCAATGTCAAACAGTGCTGGATTGTAGCAGACTGCAAAACTGATATACAGTGCTGAAATAACAAATATAGCTCCATGTGTAAATATATGATAACAGTGCTATACAATGTCTAAATAATACTGCCCTAAAATTACTATGAATATGGCAACAGATGTAATATGCAACTGCACATAATGTTTATCAGTAAATCCAACCTTAACACTGTGCATTTTATCAGCATTAGTATATTTTACCCATAGTGTTCTTTGAAGGATACATCTTATGATTACATCAGGAAATAATGTCATTGTTGTAGTAATTTTGACAACTAACCCAGTGATTTGTAGAATTTATTGTATTATCATGGCCAGATTATGGAGGGGACACAAAGGACCATGCCCTGAGCGCTCTGCCACCCTGAGAATCTAGGGGGCCTCTATGTTCACAGTAGTCACTGGCAGTCTGTATTTATATGGGGAGTATATACACAGTTCACCACTTGAACCTCCTCCTGTAAGGAAATAAGGGATTCCCTGATATCTATTCTGCAATTCTGTCCAGTCAAGAAGAGGTGGCCACGTATGCATGTGGTTCTATCTTCTGAAGTACGTCTCCATGACTCCCATTGATTTTAATGGACAGGACTACTGGTGGCTACAATGTTGAGTTCAGGTCTCAAAGGTGAGAAAGAAGCTCCCAGGGTCTTACATCAACCTTAATCTGCCCATTTGCATAGTCATATTTGACCAATGATTATAAGAATAGAGAGAATGAATTCACTATGAACAGACACAATTCATTAATACACAATTACAGGCCAGCTGCCAGGAACGCTCATCATTGTTATGTTTACTAGGCTCCACTTCAGCCATATTGTTTTACTGAAGCATGCAAACATAATTCGGTAACACCTCATCTCTCATCCTATTAGTGCACAAAACAGAAATAACGCAACAGATTTCTGCTCAAGCGTCTTTAAACGGCCTTCAGAGGAGCAATGTGCCAAGAAACACTATATGAGCGACATATACGGTAATTAGTTTTATGTAAGGAAAATAAACACGGCTGACAGATGTGGTTTTGTCATTTTATGAATCCAGCGCTTGCTTTATCAGCCTGGTAACAACCATGTTATTTTGATATATTTAATGACTGTTAAGTGACAAGGATATGAATACGAGACATGACAGAGCTAGTCATGGTCAATCACAGAACCAGAAAACTGAAAATTAATTAACTTAAGTTCAGACACCATACTGTTAACTCTTCACAGGTTAGATAATCTAAAAATGGATAAATCTAGTAGTTCTATATATACAATAAGGGAATCTGTCACGGGAGTGTACAGTAGCTATGCTGGTAGATATATGTATAATTTTGAATACAGCTGTGACTGAACTTTATCATACAAAATAATTGTTCTTATTTTATTGTATTTTGTTCTTTTGGGGAAGGTATGTGTTATAATAAGATGTGACATGTTTTGCCACTCAGTCTCTACTAAACATTTAATATAATCTCTGATTAGACTCTTTCTCTTTTTTTGTCTTCTCCATCCAGCCAAGACTGCTGCCACTTAAAGTGATAGCTCCAATTATAAAGCAACTTCAACAGTCTATAGAGAGGGGAGCTGCAGAAAGTGAAATCAGGAGACTTTTATACATAGGCAGAAGCATAGAGGAAATTAGACGGCAGTAAGAGGCAGTGTAGCTGTTAGTTCAGCTAGGAGATAAAACACTAGTTTAATAGCTAGTACCATCTCTGAGTGTCTATCTGACTTTCCCCCATGCCCTCTCCATAGACTATATTGGCAGCTGTAACAAGCTCTCGGTGAAGCAGGAACCTTGTCTTCTCTGCATGATGAATGCACAGATATGAAAGCAGTAAAGAGGGAGTACAGTCATGTTATAATTAGAAGTACACTTTAATGATTTCATATGATAACTGCAGAGCTTACTGCTGATACATACTTGGCCTTGTCATGGGGACGCCCCATGCACTCTCTGCCAGTTTGTTGGGGTGTGTTAAGTGTCTTTTGAGAGTGTTGGAGTTCCGTATTGATCACCCGTGTACCAGTCCGTTCCGCTACGTTTCCTGACCTTGCCTGTTTGCCGCCTACCCTGACCATCTGCTTGTCTCTGACCACGAACCTCTGCCGCCTGTCCTGACCTCCTGCCTGTCCCCGACTACGTCTCTGGATCACGATTCTGTACCACGCATTACCCCGGCCGCCTTCGCAAGCAAGTCACGTCAGGGGTAGGACCTGGTAGCCTCATGCCGCCGCAAGTCCA
Source organism: Phyllomedusa bahiana (assembly GCA_025379985.1). Lineage (NCBI taxonomy): Eukaryota > Metazoa > Chordata > Amphibia > Anura > Hylidae > Phyllomedusa > Phyllomedusa bahiana. The sequence continues at coordinate 5,602 of JAODAL010013275.1, forward strand.
TCCCGCTTTGCGGCGGGCTCTGGTGAAAACCGGGGGCTACCTAGACTCTGCTCCCTGGCGTGGCTTAACTATTATCGCTTGCGGTGGTCCAGCGAATCCACCGAACCATTACAGGCCTCTTTGGTTATGCAGCCATTCCCAGCCTCCATACCAACACAGATAAATTCAGACCCTAGACTAGTATCCTTTATTAATTCAAACCCCATAAGTTTAGTCTCTAATAAACCCCCTAGTTATTAACAAACCCCACACAAGACTCCTAAATTCAGATCCCCGACAATAGTAAAGAAAATAATCCAGGACCTCCTTTAAGAATTTATTTCAGTGCAACTTAGTCTCCATCAGAGATTTGATGGTAGTTGATGCTAGTAATAGTGATAAACAGCTTTATTCTTTTTGTCAAAATGACAGACTGCAATAGAGCCTGACAGACTACCATTAAAAGTCAGTCGGTTACTGCTGTTGATGGTTGTTTGACAGATTCAGCACTATATTGTGGTTGCATTATATTTTGGAAACCACAATAGTAGTGTGAACAGAGCCATAAACAGTATAATTACACCCAATCATTTAAAGATCACAGATTCTTATAATTCTTAGTAATATATTCTAGTATTACATTTTAACATAAAATTTGTAAACATTGTGCAGTATTTCACGCTGACAGCATTACAATATACCAATTGCAGTTTAGGCTTACAAAGTTCATATCAGCTCCTACAGACAAAGGGCGACATGTATGAATTCGAATGTGTTTTTTTTTTTTACTTGGCGCCGACACCCCAGTTCTAAATAGATATAGAAGAGTGTAGAATACGACAGAATGAAGATTTTTGGCGCATTACATAGTTCTTAATGCGGCAAACTTCTCTCAAAGTTCGGCACATTACACTAGATGCCCATACAAAGTTTGGCGCATTAAGCTCTATGTAATGCGGCAAAAATCTTCATACTGCCGTATTGCAGCATTGTGTAATCAGGGCTGTATTTATAGGTCGTGCTGCCCTAGGCACTAAACCCTAATACGCCCCCATTAACCAATTAGATTACCAAGCCCTTTTCATATTATGCCACACCCCTTTACAAAAGCCACGCCCACTACAACCATGTAACGGCTCAAGAAGAAAGCTAATTGAAGGGTTTGCCGTCACCCAGCTTTCCTAGATGTTGGAGAACCTATTCAGCATACAGGATAGACTGGAGATGCCGCCACACTGTGCCTACACCTAAACCATTAGACTTCAACCAATAAAATTCACACTGCAGCTTAAAGGTAATATGTCACCAATATTTTATTTTATTTATCAAATCAAGACCCTGATACATATTCTTTTCTTCTTCAACATTTTTATTTTCTGATTGTAGATTTCTTAGTGTGGTCGTCTGTATATGAGTATGATCTATGACAGACATTCTCACCCAGAGCAACAAATCAGACTTCCTTTTCTCAGAATGTTCTAAGAAATGAAGGCGGTGGTAGGGGGGGAAGGCAGGGAAGACACTAGGGCCCCTTGCCTTCACAGTGAACAGGTCTCATAGTTAGATGGAAGGTCTGATAACATTATATATAGGTGAGATGGCCAGGTGGTCATACAGCATAACAGCCTAAGGGTGCTCTCACACAATACCTTTTTGATGCGTTTGTTAATGTGTGTTTTTTGTGCAGAAACGCACAGTGATTAATACTGTACATTGCTGTACAAAAATCGCAGCAAAAATCGTGATTTTTACCGCGATTTTTGTGCAGCAATATACAGCATCATTTGTAGTCCGACCTGCACAAAAAAATACACATTAACAAACGCGATCAATACGCCACCGTGTGAGAGCACCCTTAGCCGTTATGCAGTCTGACCACCTGCCCTAAGAAGGTTCTTGCCCTATCGACACCCTCCTATATGAATACCTATATACACATCACATGAGAGCTCTATAGATACTGACACCTATAGAACACATCACATCCACACAGCTCATAATAGTCTATACCTCACTATAAATGATATACCGCTCCATATAGTCTAATACCTCCTATGATATCGAAAGACATGCTCCATAATAGTCTGAAACCTCCCATTATATCATGTTGACACTTTTGAAATTGGAAAAGCATGAGATATTAGCGGCAAATAATTTTGCAATGGACACGCCCAATCTTGTTGGTGTGTCCATGCCCCTCTCAAAAAAGTCCATCACCCCTCCACCTAACTGCATAACGGCTTGCAAGAAAGCCAGGTAGATGTCGGTCAGATGTCCCCTCTAGCCATGTGGGGGGGTGGGGAGGTAGTGCCTTATAGCCAGGTAGTAGCCCACCATATAAACCAGGTGAGTGCCCTTACAGGCGATGTAGATGCCATTGTATCCAAGTAGATCCCCCCTTGGTAGCCAAGTATATAACCCCAATGTTGTCCAAGTATGAGCCCCTTTGAGTCAGGTAAAGCCCCCTTTGTCGTCAGGTAGATGCCCCCTTTGATGTTCAGGTAGTGCCCCCTTGTTTCATGGTAGATGGCCCCTTTGCGCCAGGTATGCCACCTTTGTTGTCAGGTAGTGCCCCCCTTTGTATTCATTGTAAAAGCCCCCTTTGTAGTAAGTTAGATGCCCTTTATTGTCAGGTAGTTTGCCCCCTTTTTTGTCATGTAGTTGCCCCCTTATTGTGTCAGTAGTTTCCCCTCTTATTGTCAGGTATTGCCCCCTGTTGTTGTCAGTAGTTGCCACCCTATGTTGTCCAGTATATGCCCCTTTTGTAAGTCAGGAGTTGCCCGCCCCTAATAAGCTAGTAGAGCCCCCCTAATCGCTATAAAAAAAAAATAATAAAAGCCACTTACCTCACCAGGCTCCCTGCAGCACGACCACCTCCGGACTTCACCCGCTTACCGACTCGAGCGTCCGCAGGGGAGTGAGTGCAACCGCATGTCACACTCTCGACGCTGATCTGTATGTACACGGCATCACCCTTACCGGGGCCTGTACATACAGGGGGAGAAGGGAGGAGGGGAACGATCCCTCCTGCCTTCTCCCTGTACAGCAGCTACACGGCTGACTTACTGACTGACACAAGTCAGTGAAACTCGCTGTTGCAGCTTCAAAACCCCCCGCCTGTAGAGCGTCCCAGCTTGCCAAGTAGCGCAACCATCACTACCTGGCACCCACGCGGTCATTTAAAGAATGGCGGCGGGAGGTTCTCCAACTCTGCCGGAGGGCCGGGGGGGGACCCTCATTAGCGTGACCCCCCTCCCCCCCACGCGCCAAACGCGGGAAGAATTTGGCATTTAAGCTTAATGATAGAATCTCCATAATTCGATATCTCCCATTATAAGATAACAGCTCCATGTATGTCTGATACTCCATGATAAACAGCTCCATAAAGTCTGATACTTCCCAATATATGACAGTGACACACAGCTCCATATAGACTGATACCTCCTATTGTATGATAGACAGCTCCATATAGTCTGGCACCTACAACATATTCCCCTGCCTTCCTCCATCCTCCCACCATTCCTAACACCTCTCACTCACGTTTCACCTGCCTCCACTCCACATCAGTTTAGCTGCCTCCACAACCCCACTCACGTTTTTTCACACTGCCTCTACACCACACTCACGTTTCACCTGCCCCACTGCCCACTCAAGTTTCACCTGCCCCACTCCCCACTCACGTTTTCCCTGCCTCCAGCTCCCACTCACGTTTCACCTGCCATCTAGTCCCCCACCTCATGTTCTCACCTGCCTCCACTCCCCACTCACGATTCTACGCTCCACTCCCAACTCAAGTTTCACCTGCCTCCACTTCCCACTCCCGTTTCACACTGCTTCCACTCCCCACTCACGTTTCACCTGCCTCCACGCCCCACTCACATTTCACCTGCCTCCAACCCCCACTCACGTTTCACCTGCCTCCACTCCCAACTCACAATTTCAAACCTGCCTCCACTCCCCACTCACGTTTCACCTGCCTCCACTACCCACTCAAGTTTCAACTGCCTCCAGCCCCCACTCATATTTCACATGCCTTCACTCCCCACTCACATTTCACCTGCCTCCATTCCCCACTCAGGTTTAACCTGCCTCCAGCCCCCACTCAGGTTTTAACCACCGTCCAGCCCCCACCACGTTTCACCTGCCTCTACCCACACAGCACGTTTTCACTGCCCACTGCCACATCACGTTTCATCACCTGCCTCCACTCCACACTCACCGTTTCCCCTGCTCCAGCTTCCCACACACATTCACCTGCCTCCAGCCCCCACCTATGTTTCACCCTGCCTCACTCCCCACTCCACGTTTCACCTGCCTCCACTCCGCACCCACGTTTCACCTGCCTCCAACCACCACTCACGTTTCACCTGCCTCCACCCCCCACTCACCTTTCACCTGCCTCCACTCCCCACTCACGTTTCACCTGCCTCCACTCCCCACTCAAGTTTCAACTGCCTCCAGCCCCCACTCATATTTCACATGCCTCCACTCCCCACTCACGTTTCACCTGCATCCACTCCCCACTCATGTTTCACCTGCCTCCAGCCCACCCACTCAGGGTTAACCTGCCCTCCACAGCCCCACTCACGTTTCACCTGCCCTACAGCCCGCACTTCACTTTTCCCATTCCTCCACTCTCCAATTCACGCTTCACCAGCCCTCAGCCCCCACTCATTTTCACCTGCCTCCAGCCCCCACTCACGTTTCACCTGCCTCCAGCTCCCACTCACGTTTCCCCTGCCTCCACTCCCCACTCACGTTTCACCTGCCTCCAGCCCCCACTCACATTTCACCTGCCTCCACTCCGCACTAACGCTTCACCTGCCTCCACTCCCCACTCACGTTTCACCTGCCTCCAGCCCCCATTCATGTTTTACCTGCTTCCAGCCCCCACTCATTTTCACCTGCCTCCACTCCCCACACGTTTCAACTGCCTCCACTACCCACTCACGTTTCAACCTCCTCCGAGCCCCAACTCACTTTCACCTGCCTCCAGCCTCCCACTCACTATCACCTGCCTCCACTCCCCACTCACATTTCACCTGCCTCCAGACCCCACTCACGTTTCACCTGCCTCCACTACCCACTCACGTTTCACCCGCCTCCAGCCTCAATCAGGTTTCACCTGCCTCCATACCCACTCACATTTCACCTGCCTCCAGTCCCCACTCAGGTTTAACCTGCCTCCAGCCCCCACTCACGTTTCACCTGCCTACAGCCCCCACTCACGTTTCACATGCCTCCACTCTCCACTCACGCTTCACCTGCCTCCAGCCCCCACTCACGTTTCACCTGCCTCCAGCCCCCACTCACGTTTCACCTCTCCCTCCCACTCAAGTTTCCCCGTGCACCCACTCCCCACTCACGTTTCACCTGCCTCCAGCCCCCACTCACATTTCACCTGCCTCCACTCCGCACTAACGCTTCACCTGCCTCCAGCCCCCACTTACGTTTCACCTTCCTCCAGCCCCCACTCACGTTTCCCCTGCCTCCACTCCCCACACACGTTTCACCTGCCTCCAGCCCCCATTCACGTTTTACCTGCTTCCAGCCCCCACTCACGTTTCACCTGCCTCCACCCACCACACGTTTCAACTGCCTCCACTACCCACTCACGTTTCACCTGCCTCCAGCCCCAACTCACGTTTCACCTGCCTCCAGCCCCCACTCACGTATCACCTGCCTCCACTCCCCACTCACGTTTCACCTGCCTCCAGCCCCCACTCACGTTTCACCTGCCTCCACTCCCCACTCACGTTTCACCCGCCTCCAGCCTCAATCAGGTTTCACCTGCCTCCATACCCACTCACATTTCACCTGCCTCCATTCCCCACTCACGTTTCACCTGCCTCCACTCCCCACTCACATTTCACCTGCCTCCACCCACCACTCCCACATTACAACTCCTCCACTACCCACTCACATTTCACCGCCTCCACCCAAACACACGTTTTCACCTCTCCACTCCCACTCAACGTGTTCACCGCTCCACTCCCCACTCAAGTTTCACCTGCATCCAGCCCCCACTCACATTTCCACCTGCCTCCACCCCCTTTTTCCCCACTCAAATTTCACACTGCCTAAAGGCCCCCACTCACATTTTTCCAGAATATCTGCCTCCACCCCCCTCACATTTCACCTGCTCAGCCCCCACTCACGTTCACACTGCCTCCACTCCCCACTCACTTTCACCTCCACCGCCCCCAACTCACGTGTCACTGCTGCCTCCACTCCCCACTCACGTTTCACCTGCTGCAACTCCCCACTCACGTTTCACCTTCCTCCAGCCCCCAATCACGTTTCACCTGCCTCCGGCCCCACTCTCGTTCATCTGCCTCCACTCCCCACCCACGTTTTTACACCTGCGTCCACTCCCCACTCACTATCACCTGCCTCCAGCCCCCACTCACCTTGCACCTGCCTCCACTCCCCACCTCCTGTTTCACCCTGCCTCCAGCCCCCACCATATTTCACCGGCCCTCAAGCCCCCACTCAGATTCACACTGCCTCCACTTCCCACTCACGTTTCATCACCTGCCTCCCGCCTCCACTCCACTTTTCACCTGCCCTCCAAGCCCACACTCACGTTTCAACTTCCTCCACTCATCCCCACTCCATGTTCACACTGCCTCCACTCCCCACTCACTTTCATCTGCCTCCACCCCCACTCACATTCACCTGCCCTCCACTCCCCACTCCCGTTTCCACCCTGCCTCCAGCCCCAACTCACGGTTCACCTTCATCCAATCCCAATCACGTTTCACCTGCCTTCCAGCCCCACTCACGTTTTTCACCTGCAATTCACATCCCACACTCACAGTTTCAACCTGCCTCCAGCCCCCACTCGCGTTTTACCTGCCTCCAGCACCCACTCACGTTTCACCTGCCTCCACTCCACACTCACGTTTCACCTGCCTCAATTCCGCACCTCAACATTTCACCTGCCCCTCCGGCCCCCCACTCACGTTTCACATGCTCCACTCCCCACTCACTTTTTCACCTAGCCTCCGCCCCCACTCACGTTCACTCTCCACCCCCACTCAACTTTCACCTGCCTCCAGCCCCACTCACGTTTCACCTGCTCCAGCCCCCACTGACGTTTCACCTGCCCCACTCCCACCACGTTCACTTGCCTCCACTCCCCCACTCACGTTCACCTGCCTCCACCCACCACTCACTTTCACTGCCTCCACCCCCCACTCACGTTTCACCTGCCTCCAGCCCCCACTCACGTTTCACCTGCCTCCACTCCTCACTCACATTTCACCTGCCTCCACTTCCCACTCCCATTTCACCTGCCTCCAGCCCCCACTCTCGTTCACCTGCCACCGCCAGCCCCCCACTCAACACACGTATCACCTGCCTCCATCCTCACTCTAAGACGTTTCACCTGCCTCCACTCCCAACACCCATTTCACCTGCCTCCAGCCCCCACTCACGTTTTTACCTGCCTCCACTCCACACTCACGATTCACCTGCCTCCAGCCCCAACTCACGTTTCACCTGCATCCACTCACCACTCATGTTTCTCCCCCCTTGCCTCCTCCAGCCCCCACCTCATGTTTCACCTGCCCTCAAGCCCCCACTTCACGATTCACCTGCTCCACTCCCACTCACGTTTTCACCTGCTCCAGCCCCCACTCACGTTTCACACGCTGCTCCACTCCCCTCACTCACGTTTCACCTGCCTCCAGCCCCCACTCACGTTTCACCTGCGTCGACTCCCCACTCATGTTTAACCTGCCTCCAGCCCCCACTCATGTTTCACCTGCCTCAAGCCCCCACTCACATTTCACCTGCCTCCACTCCCCACTCATGTTTCACCCTGCCACTCCAGCCTCCACTCAATTTTCACCTGCCTCCAGCCCCCACCCACATTCACCTTCCTCCACTCCCACTCATGTTTTCACCTGCTCCACTCCACACATCACGTTTCACCGCCTCCACCCCCACCACATTTCACCTGCCTCCAGCCCCCCACTCACGTTTCACCTGCCTCCACTCCCCACTCACATTTCACCTGCCTCCACTCCTCACTCACACTTCACCTGCCTCCCACCCCACTCACATTTCACCTGCCTTCAACCCCCACTCACGTTTCACCTGCCTCCAGCCCCCACTCACATTACACGCCCTCCACTCCTCACTCAATTTCACCTGCCTCCACCCCCACGTAACGTTTCCCCTGCTTCCAGCCCCCCTCACATCAACTGCTCCACTCCCCTCTCTTTCACCTGTACCACCTCCCACTCACGTTTCACCTCTCCACTGCCCACACTCGTTCACCTCCTCCACTCCCCACTCACGTTTCACTGCCTCCAACCACCCAGTCCCTCCCTCATCTCCCTCCACTCCCGTTCTCCTATCTGCCAACTCCTCCTCCCCCTTCCCCTCAACCCCCCTCCCTACCCTCCCCCTCACCCCACTCCCACCTCCCCTCACTCCCCTCACCACCCTCCCCACCTCCCCTCACTCCACCCCCGTCTCCTCCTCTCCCTTCCCCTCCTCCGTCACCCGAATCACTTACTTGTCCTGAAGAAGCATGAGGCCTCGTCTCTTCTCTTCGCGCCGTCCGTGCGCTGCTAAAGGAGTGGATGGGTGCACTGCTTCCTCTCTCTCGTTGCCGCAGCTTCCGCTCTTCAGTGCTGCGCGTGCTGTTAAGGAGCAGTGGGAGGAGCACGCTGCCCCCCTCCTGTCCCAGTAGTGCACCGTGCCACCGATGAGCAGACAGCATCAGCGCACGCTTGCTGAAGTCTGTCCTTCGATAACAACGTAGCGCCGTAAGGGAGAAGCATATGTCCCACCGTTCGCACCGTTGTCCGCAGCCGCTCTGCTGTCCAAGTTGAAAAGTTGCTATGGAACCGCCGCACGAGCTACGATAGCCCCCCCGCCTCCTAACGGAATCCTCCGTTGCACAACTTACACCCCCCACCCCTCCTGGCTCCGACCACTCTGGGAGGAGAAGTCCTTAGAAGGTGGAGAAAAAAAAAAGGGGAAAAAAAAAGAGAGCCTGCTGTCGTGTTGCCCACTAGGAGGTGCCACCCTAGGCACGTGCCCACAGGTGCCTAGTGAGAAATACGGCCCTGTGTGTAATGCGTCGAACTTTGAGAGACATGTGAAGGAAGGTGCTTCAAAGTGAATTATTGTATCTCGTATTCAGTATATAATGCGCCTGAATGTTTGAAAGGGGTTTTTGTGCGATTGAGGTCTAAAGTTCAATGCGCCTCGCATGTGTGTTTGGTGCATAACCAAACTTTGGCGCATTAGTAATGCGCCACACATGTATAAAGGTTATAGATAGGCTGGAAATAAAAGAAAAGTCATTAGAAAAGCATGTCAGTGAATAGAAACTATGGTAGTGATCTTGTTTGGTGGGCCACAGGTGCTGTGCTGGCTCCTGCTGTATGTAGAAAAAAGAGTGAAAGCAGCAAAGATAAATTTCAAATTTAATGTAGTAAAAAATTTTAAAAATCTGAACAACAACATCAGTGGATTATTTCATGTAAAATTAGTTTTAGATTCTATGAATTTTAAATCCATTTTATAGGAGATATTTTTATATTTATGGGATATTATAGATTTTTATATAATCATATTTTTTATTAAATTTAAATTATTTCATTTTATATAGTTTGTTAATTATCAGAAATTACTTTTTATTATTGAACTGGTGTAAGCTGAGAAATATTGAAAAATATTTGCCCTATTAGCAAATCTAGCTCCACTCCGACTCCTCAGGCTGAGGCAGACCACATTGAAATAGGTTTGTCTGTTCGAGCAGTAATGCGCCTAGTTTTGCCAAACCACATTCATATATATGTCTAATATTACGAATGTGGTGTGATGCCCACAGAAGCCACCAAATATTAGGCGCATTAAAAAGTAATTTTTACTACATTAAATTTGAAAGGTACTTTTGCTGCTCTCACCTTTTATTCTACATACAGCAAGAGCCAGCACAGAACAGGTCTTGCTGGGATCTGTGGTCCACCAAGCAAGATCAGTACCATAGTTTCTATTCACTGACATGTTATTGTAAGGACTTTTCTCTTATTTCCAGCCCATCTATAGCCTTTATACATGTTTGGGGCATTACTAATGCGCCAAAGTTTTGTTATGCGCCAAACATACAGGCGAGGCGCATTGCACTTTAGACACCATTTTTAATCGCACAAGAATCACTTTCATACATTCAGGCACATTATCCACTGAATACGAGATGCAATAATTCACTTTGAAGCACCTTCCTTCATACGTCTCTCAAAGTTCGTCGCATTACAGTACACAATACTGCAATACAACAGTGTGAAGATTTTTGGCGCATTACATAGAGCTTAATGTGCCAAACTTTGTATGGGCATCGAATGAAATGCGCCGAACTTTGAAAGAAGTTTGGCACATTAAGCTCTATGTAATGCACCAAAAATCTTCATACTGTCGTATTCTACACTCTTCTATATCTATTTAGAACTGGAGTGCCGGCGCCAAGTAAAAAAAAATACGCATTCGAATTCATACATGTCGCCCATAGTTTTTACCCTTAAAAAGCTGATATCAGTCTCTACAAAAGGTCATATCAGTACCTAGAAAGGTCAGGCTGATATGACATCTGTTGGGTCTGGTATTAACGTTGCGGGTAGCTGATATTACCTCAGTAGGGGCTGATATGACCTATGCAGGGGTGAATACAACTTTTGCAGGGGCTGATACCTACAAAAAGTCATATCAGCCCCCATTCTCCATACAGTGTTGAGATGCAAATGGCGTTGAGATCCCTACAAAATGTTAGAAACAGGGGCCTAACTAGAGAAGCTTGAGCCATATAGCAAACTTCTTGATGCCACCCCCACCCTCCTTTTCCCAGCCCACTCCTCTCCCGACCACGAACTTTACCAGTACATATTAATAATAGTCATGCAGTTACTAGATAATACAAAGAGTAAATACCTCACCATACATATCTCTATCATACTGTTATCTAACAAATCCCACTTTCAAGACAAACATTATCAATAGCACTACTATATAAGGACCTAATTATTAATCCAAAACATGACCACAAATTACCACTATATAGTTACTAAATAAAACCACTCTACCATTACTAAATAAAGATCTGTATACAAAGACCAGTATTAATAAAATAAAATATCAGTACCCCTCATAATTATATTACAAGAAAGGTAGGTAGGGGCTTTAGGCAGGTAGGCAGGGCCCCAGGTAGGTAAGTAGGTAGCTCCTAGGTAAGTAGGTAGGTAGATAGGCGCTTGGTAGGTAGATTGGTAGGCCTCGTGAAGGGCGATTGCTAGGCCCCAGTTAGGTTTGTAGGTCCCAGGTAATTAGGTTGCACTGCTGGGGAGGATGTATAATAAAACACTAATACCTCTCAGAATTATATTACAAAATAGGTAGGTAGGGGCTGTAGGTAGGTAGACAGGGCCCCAGTTAGAAAGGTAAATGGGCAAGACCCCATGTAGGTAAGTATGTAGACCCATGTTAGATAGGTTGGTAGGCCCTAGGTATGTTGGCAGGCCCCAGGTAGGTAGTTAGGCACCAGGTAGGTAAGTTAATAGGTAGGTAGGTAAACCCTCAGTAGGTAGTTTGGTAGGTCTCAGAAAGGGACATTGGTAGGCCCCAGTTAGGTTGGTAGGCCCTTAGTAGGTAGGTTGGTAGACCCCACAAACAAAGGGTAGTAGGCCTCAGGAAAGTAAGTTTGTAGGCAACAGGTAGGTTGGTAGGCTCCAGGTAGGTAGGTGTTAGGTAGGCCCCAGTTAAGTAGGTAGTTTCCAGTTAGATAGGTATGTAGCCCCAGGTAGGTAGTTAGGTCCCAGATTGGAAGGCCCCAGTTATATAGGTAGGTGGTAGATAGGCAGAGGTTAGGCAGGTAGATAGGCCCCAAGTAGATAGGTAGTGAGTAGGTAAGCCCCAGTTAGGTAGGTAGATAAGCCCCAGGTAAGTAAGTGGGTGGTAGGTAGGCCCCAGCTAATTGGTGAACAGGCCCCAAGTAGGTAGGTAGGTAGGTGGTAGGTATGCACCAGTTAGGTAGATAGACCTCGGTAGATCGGTAGGTCAGAGCTAGGTAGGTAGATAGGCCCCAGTTAGATTAGTAAGCCCCAGCTAGATAGGACTTCAGTAGCAAAAAGAAAAAAAAAATAAACCCACCTCTTCCCATTCCCTTAATGAGTTGCAGTCTGACTTCTGCTCTTCTCCACGGCTGGGGAGGCTGCAGCTGTGTTTGGTCAGGGCCAAGCTTTTACATTTCCCATGATGGCATGCACCATTTGCTCTATTTGCCCTATGGCACCAAATTCCTTGCCTTGATAATCTACCCAAACACTACAATCTATTGATAGGTTAATGCATTATCTATGGATATTACATTTTGTGGAATTTCAGGATCAGCAGCCATTTTGGCATCCCTTAATATATCTTGGTGGCATTATTCAATGTGTGGTTACTAAATATCTCCTCTGATGTTAGCCATTACTTGATGAGTTAATAGAATATTTTTTGCCTTTTCTATTTTCTCGACCAACAGCAAGAAACTGCATTCATTCAAAGAGGCATCTTTTTGCCATTTTTCAGTTGTCCGGTGCACCTGGTACTGTGCCAGCTCTAATCTTTGACTGTTTTAAGATGGATGAATGTAACAAGAAAACACACGTGAGGACACAAGACGGACTAAACCGATGCCACATCATTCCTGCAGGCAGGCATTAGACTCTAACAGGCTACCTGTAGGGAGAGATAATATCCAGCCTGCTATGTGACCCATGTCACATTATATTAACCTTGAGTTTTATATGTACGCTGTCAGCAGAAGCTGCAGGAAAACGGATCTTCCCAAGATTTTGCTGTTTAGAAATTATTGTTCTAATAACTAGTTTTTCCCTCTTAGCTATTTTCTTGTGAAAGCCTCCACAGTAATAACAGCACAGTTTAATTAGTATTTCATCTATTTTTAGAGGTTATGTTTGTAGCTCTTCATTTACACCTTCCATCTTAGAATATGTCCACACAAGAAGGAAATACTGCTGATTTCCAACATGGTGAAGTCCACAGCATTTCCACTGGTAAATCCGCAGTGACAAATCATTGAGAATTTGCCACAGTGGATTTTTTATGGTACAGAATATATAACTGTATTAAAAATTGTAAAAAAAAAATTGAAGGGGGAAATTAGAAGTTAGATAAGGATCAGCGTTTCATACAACGTTCTTTAAAGTGTTTTCTCACCACAATGATTAGCTTCTAACATGTATTGAGAGGTTAATGAACACTATTACCAAATACATTATTTTGATTTTGCTTTGGTCAGGAGATAAAGAAGATTTTAGCTCCTCTTAGAGTATACAAGTTTTTCTGGTTACTGACCATCTCTCTCCGCCTCTCCCTTCTCTCTTTTATCTCTCATTACTCTAAGTTGTGGTAATTCAGTCCGTCAATCCATGGTGAGTCACCTCCTGCAGAGTCTTATCTCTAGCAACAGACTTTGTTTACTTAACTAAATGAGGAGCTATTTATCCTTTAGATCACTGTAGCCTTGTGTAATACATTTTATAAATCTACTGCAGTCATATCACTGTGATGAGAATAGCTAGGGACAGCAGAGCAGATGTGTCAATCATTGCTTTACACCCGCCCACCGTCTGAACTGGATAAGCGAGTCTAAAGCTGGTTTGTAGCTCTGTGAAACTGCATGGTGAGAAATTCCCTGTAATGGAAAGTATGTTGGAACAAGATGTATAAAATGTATTAAAAGAGTTGTGCCATGATGAACATTTATGACCTTTCCACAGGGTAGGGGACAAAAGTCTGTTTGCTGGGACCCCCACTGATTGCTAAAATACCAGGTGATGTAGTTTTCTGTGTATGGTGCATAGACATTAAAAAATATGTTACATTTATAAAGTGGTTATGCCATGGTAGACACTTATAATTTACCCATAAGATAGGTGATAAATGTCTGATCGCTGCGGGTCATACCACTGGAACCGCCACTTATCACTAAAATGGGGACAGTGAGTCTCACGTCCTCTGTCACTGCATTCACAAGCACAGCGAGAGAAACTGAATGGAGCGTAGTACTTGGCTATCTTTGCAAATCTCATAGATTTTGAATGGAACGATGGTGCGGATATTTGCCCACTTATCTATTGAAAGACTTCCTTGTTGCCCTCGTTTTAGCAATCGGTGGGGGTCACTGCGGTATGACTCCCAGTGATCAGACGTTTATGACCTTTGCTGTAGATAGGTGATAAATGTATATTCTGGCATAACCCTCTTAAGAGGAGCAGGTCTCGTAGTAAATTTGGCATATATCTCTATGTTAATGCACCATACAATGAAAACTCCACCAGCTGGCATAGATTTTTGCTATTATTAGTGCCATATTTTGTTTGAATTATATATTAATAATGGTAAGTATGTCCTTTCTGTAAGGTGACTGGTGCAATTCTGCAGATATTGTAAAGACGATGTCAGCCATGGTAGAGGATAGCTCCTCTGGGATCCACTGCACAACAATGAAATAGGCTACACAGCTTGTGGTCACCTTGGTGCCACTTGATCTGTAAGGAACTCCTGCATAGTCAAGATTGACCTCTCCCAAAGATTGCAGCTAGATCATGTTTATGTATCCACAGCTAGTTAAATGAAAAACCTACACGATAGAGATTTATCTGTATATTATCTTCAGCCATGCAGATTAACTCTTCCTAATTCTTTTGCTTTGTACAGTAATCCCTAATCATCCTTTTATGTGTTGCATCTTTGAAAGAATACATCCATTCATCCGCCATTGAGAAAAGAACCTGATATTATAATGGAAGGTGTAAAACGTTTCTGGCAATGTAACTTGATAGTGAGCGCTCTTCAACGGCAGCCGGCCTATGTAACCAGTCACAATAACGTAAACATATCTTGTATCAGCCATAATTGCCTTGCTGCTGTTTATCCCATTGCTAACAGCAGCAATAATTAAACGCAAATTGATCAGTACAAGTGCCAACATGTCTTGGTGGGATTTCTACAGATAGGTCACAATTTTATCTATTTTTAATTTTGAGAATGTAATTACGTTGGTAGCAGCATGCGAGGATCTTTAAATCAATGTAGTTTACAAAATGAATTATAGAGCAAAACTGCTTTCCTTAGGGAGAGCCGTAAACTTCACTGTCAGAGAGATGTTTTTATCTAAAGCCTTGGCTGTGACTGCTGAGGGTACGCTTTGGATCAAACACTTTCTCAATGACGTCAATGAGTTAAAAAAAACTCACAGTAGGCCCAAGCCAAAGCTGGCTATGTTTTCCTATACAGTCCTATTTCGACTTCCTACACCAAGGGCAAACATTAAGTTCACTGCACAGCACTGTATGTAAATACACCCATCAAAGCAATAGCTACTTGTTCCCACATCTGGTGACCAAGACATATACCTCAAATACCCTACCTTGAGCTACTCCTTTTGCACCATGTGACCATGACCTAAGAATGAGGACAAGCAGAGGAGTTAGAGCATCTTAAATAATTTTTTTTAGACCACAAAGTAAATGGTAATCAGTACTAGTTTTCAGACATTTTTCAGGTCATTAAATATATACAATCTATTTTAGTATAGAGGGTGAAAGTCCTACATACGCATGTTAAGTCTATACAATAGTTTGTCAAGTTACAATAATAATTAGTTGCAGTATGACCATTATTAATAGAAACCATTGAAACATGAGACCATAACTGTATAGAAAATTGAGATGAGAAAATAAGCCATCCACCGGAAAAAAGATGATGTCCCCCCAGTGCTATCGAAAATGTCAAAATGTCTTCCCCAAAAAAGAAAAAATGAAGATGAATAAAAGTAAGTAAATAACTGTAATTCACTTTCTATGTTGAGGACTGGAGCTACTTTCAGGGCCAGAAGTGTATCAGAAATTCATGATGGAGTCACCCTTGGAGTTCCAAAAACAACAAATCATCCTGGCCCGGGTAAAGAGCAGTACAGAACATTTACTGTAGAGAGGTACGACTAGATTTACAATAACTATAGTAATACAGTGGTTCTTCCATGTACTATATATAGAAACAAAAACACCTAAATATTTAACACAAGTCTTTATCTTTGAGAATGTATGTACCATATCTAGAGAGATCAGCACCTACATATTTAACACAAGTCTGTATCTTTGAGTATATATGTACCATATGTAGAGACGAAAGCACCTACATATTTAACAGAAGTCTTTATATTTGCGTATTTACACTCACCGGCCACTTTATTAGGTACACCATGCTAGTAACGGGTTGGACCCCCTGGATTGAGATCTGGTGACTGTGGAGGCCATTTGAGTACAGTGAACTCATTGTCATGTTCAAGAAACCAGTCTGAGATGATTCCAGCTTTATGACATGGCGCATTATCCTGCTGAAAGTAGCCATCAGATGTTGGGTACATTGTGGTCTTAAAGGGATGGACATGGTCAGCAACAATACTCAGGTAGGCTGTGGCATTGCAACGATGCTCAATTGGTACCAAGGGGCCCAAAGAGTGCCAAGAAAATATTCCCCACACCATGACACCACCACCACCAGCCTGAACCGTTGATACAAGGCAGGATGGATCCATGCTTTCATGTTGTCAACGCCAAATTCTGACCCTACCATCCGAATGTCGCAGCAGAAATTGAGACTCATCAGACCAGCAACGGTTTTTTCCAATCTTCTACTGTCCAATTTCGATGAGCTTGGGCAAAATGGAGCCTCAGTTTACTGTTCTTAGCTGAAAGGAGTGGCACCCCGTGTGGTCTTCTGCTGCTGTAGCCCATCTGCCTCAAAGTTCGCCGTACTGTGCGTTCAGAGATGCTCTTCTGCCTACCTTGGTTGTAACGGGTGGCTATTTGAGTCACTGTTGCCTTTCTATCAGCTCGAACCAGTCTGCCCATTCTCCTTTGACCTCTGGCATCAACAAGGCATTTCCGCCCACAGGACTGCCGCTCACTGGATGTTTTTTCTTTTTTGGACCATTCTCTGTAAACCCTAGAGATGGTTGTGCGTGAAAATCCCAGGAGATCAGCAGTTTCTGAAATACTCAGACCAGCCCTTCTGGCACCAACAACCATGCCACGTTCAAGGCACTCAAATCACCTTTCTTCCCCATACTGATGCTCGGTTTGAACTGCAGGAGATTGTCTTGACCATGTCTACATGCCTAAATGCACTGAGTTGCCGCCATGTGGTTGGCTGATTAGAAATTAAGTGTTAACGAGCAGTTGGACAGGTGTACCTAATAAAGTGGCCGGTGAGTGTATGTAACATATCTAGATAGAAAGGCACCTAAATATTTAAAGAGAACCTGTCACACAGATTATGCCCCCCTTGCTGAGGACAGCACAAGCTAGTGACAGTACTGTGTCCCTTATTATGTAAGATGCTGTAGTTTCAGAGCATTTAATGCTCAAATCTTATTCATGGGCAGGTGTTAGCTCCACCCACCAAAGGCTAGCCCCGCCCACTGACAGTTATTCACATGTTTCTACCTATTCAAAGTCATAGGTTTGTCAGTTGAGGTGGGCGGGGCTAGCCTCAGGTGAGCGGGGTTTGAAAAAAAACTGACTCTTTGAATGACTCTTCGAATGACTCTTCTGGCTGAAAACTGCAGTTTTGAGCAGTAAATACTCTAAAACTGCAGCATCTTACAGAATAAGGGACACAGCACTGGAAACAGCAGGTCTGTCACTAGCTTGTTCTGCCCTCAGCCAGGGGGGGCAAAAATTATGTGACAGGTTCTCTTTAAGTATCTTTGAGTTTATATATACCACATGTAGAGATGAAAGCACCTACATATTTAACAGAAACCTGTATCTTTCAGTATATACGGTGGACAGAGACAGACATATGGGTTGACATGAAGCAACACTGGGGAGTCTGTATGTCAGTATGACACCCCCAAGACAGACAGACATGGATGCTGTCAGCTGAAACTACAATGGAGTACATTTATTAAGACAGTTGCGCCAAAATTCTAACGCAATTGGAGCCAAAAATAATGGCATACATGCCTTACACCACATTTATTATATGTTTTAGAAAGTTTCTAGACACTTACCATGTTTCCCCGAAAATAAGACAGAGTCTTATATTAAATTTTGCTCCTAAAGATGTGCTAGGTTTTATTTTGAGGGGATGTCTTTTTTTTCCATGAATAAATTATAGCGTGCTATACTAGTGTGTGTGTATATATATATATATTAAAGTTTAGAGTCACAAACCATAGGATATATGTATGTAAAGGACATTTTATGGCAGCTGCATCGACTCAAAGGATAGCAAATGTGACATGCTGGGACTAGAAGTTACAGCATGCCCCATCAGCCATCCTGTGAGATGTGTGTCTGTGTGCGTGTGGTGTGTGAATGTGTGTGTGTGCGTCTATGTGTGTGTGTGTTGTGTGTGTGTGTGTCTGTGTGTGCCTGTGTGTCTGTCTGTCTTTGTGTGCCTGTGTGTGTGTGTGTGTGTGTGTGTCTATGTGTGTGTATTTGTGGGTGTGTCTGTGTGTGTGTGTGTGTCTGTCTGTGTGTGTGTCTATGTGTGTGGAGCTGTGTGTGTGTGATTGTGTGTGTGTGTGTGTGGCCGTGTGTGTGGCTGTCTGTGTGTGTGTCAGTATCATTGCTCTGTTCTCCCCCCCCATCCCTCACTTACTTGTACACTGTCTCCTGTCCTGGGATGTTCGGGACCTGTGGTGACCTGCACAGGTCCTTCAACCCTCTAATGATTTCCGACATGTCTTATTTTCGGGGGGTGCCTTATATTAGGGAATTCAACAAAATCTCTGCTATGTCTTACTTTCGGGGGAGTCTTATTTTTGGGGAAACACGGTAGGTAAAAAAGAACCACTTTAGGTTGAAAATGCATAGCCAGGGACACGCGCTTTTCATTTACCTGTGTTTGCAAAGATTTTCCTACTGTCTTTCTGTGTGTGTGTCTGTGTGTGTGTGTCTGTGTGTGTGTGTCTATGTGTGTGGGGCTGTGTGTGTGTGTGGCTGTGTGTCTGTGTGTGTGTGTGTGTCTGTCTGTGTGTGTGGCTGTGTGGGGGGGGGGTGTCTGTGTGTGTGTGGCTGTGTGTGTGTGGCTGTGTGTGTCTGTCTGTGTGTGTATGTGTGTCTGTCTGTGTGTGGCTGTGTGTGTGTCTGTCTGTGTGTGTGTGGCTGTGTGTGTGTGGCTGTGTGTGTGTGGCTGTGTGCGTATGTGTGTCTGTCTGTGTGTGGCTGTGTGTGTGTGTGGCTGTGTGTGTGTGGCTGTGTGTGTGTGGCTGTGTGTGTGTGTCTGTCTGTGTGGCTGTGTGTGAGTGTCTGTCTGTGTGTGTGTGGCTGTGTGTGTGGCTGTCTGTATGTGTGTGTCAGTATCATTGCTCTGCTCTCCCCCCCTTCCCTTACTTACTTGTACACTGTCTCCTGTCCTGGGATGTTCGGGACCTGTGGTGATATCACAATCACATGACCTCGATGATTTTCGCTATGTCTTATTTTCGGGGGGTGCCTTATATTAGGGAATTCAACAAAATCTCTGCTATATCTTACTTTCGGTGGTGTCTTATTTTCGGGGAAACACGGTAGGTGAAAAAGAACCACTATAGGTTGAAAATCCATAGACAGCGACAGGCACCTATCATTAACCTCTGTTTGTAAAGATTTTCCTACCATAAAGCTGTTATGTTTTACACTGGAGCTACTATTCTTTGGAGGAATTACCAGTAAAAGAGCCGCAGACGGTCAGCAGTTCCGAGCGGAAGTCGTGGCAAGTGGAAGAGATTTAGAGTATGCGAATGAAACTCAGACTTTCCAAAGCAAGCACAACAGTGGCTGTATAGTTAAAGGCTCAAGGAGCATTCACTTGCAGAGGAGCATGTTAACAGCACCACACAGGGATATGGTGAGCCTCTATATAGTTTTTTTTTGCTTAGTGTATAGTTTTATTTTGTTTTTGGGTTTATTATATGGTATAATTTATATCAGAGGTCTTAATGCTTTATATAATCGATTTCAATTCGTACTGTGCATTGATTTTTTTTTTCATTTCAGAGAGTACAGTGCCTGGGACCATGTTTATGGATAAATGTTACACTACTTTCAAGAGGCGCTTAGGTCACTATTATTGTTAGAGGACATGTCTTACATATCTGACATTGTTACTTTCAGGGGGCACAATATGTGGCAGTATTGTTTTCAGGGGCAGAGTGTGTAGCAGTTCTACTTTCAGACGGGAAGGGGAATGACAACTTTGTTTTCAGTGGGAAGAGTATGTGGCAGTATTAAATTCAGTGGAGCACGTTGTGTGTCAGATTTGTTTTCAGGGAACAAAGTGTGTGGCAGCATTGAATTCAGCAGGACGCAGTGTGTGGAAGTTTTGTTTTCAGGTGGCAGAAAATGTGGTAATGTTGAATTCAGGAAAGCACAGTGTGTGTGTCAGTTTTGTTTTCAGGGGAAACATTGTGTGGTAGTGTCTCCAGGTAACACATAATAGGCTTCTGTACATGACAGACCAAGCTGCCACGGCAATCACTGGCACCCCTTTATCACATCGGTAAGGGATGCCAATAGTTGATTTAGGGAGTCAACTCCCTGTGTCAACCACCTAGATGCCACAGATGCTATTGGCATCCAGATAGTTTAATGGTCAGATTTAGAGCTAGCTCCAATCCTGGCTTGCTAAAATTATTGATGGTGTTGGCCCAGCTTCTGAGTCCTCACCATGCCAGAGACTCCCCTTTATTTTATTTTTTTTAGAATGGGGATCATTGTCAGCAGAGTGCTTCACTGCAGGTATCACCGCTATCAGGACAGTATTTGCAGTACTCATATTAAGGGCCTTTATCAAATTTTAAAAAAGGGGCCCACTGATCTGGTAATGGGTGGGATACTGTATAGGTATTGGGTCCTGCAATTACTTATGGCAGCCCTGTCCCCCACTCGAAGAAACCTGTCTAAATTCTACTATAGAATCTATCTATCCATGGCCGGGACAATGGGTAGGTGAAGGTATGCCCCACTTCATTCCAGATAGAAAAGGGGGCGCAAGGAGGTATGGTGTGGGCTAAATTTTCCACTGAGGTGCTCTATATGCCTTATTTTCACAAAGCACCAGAATACCTTGCCCCAGTATCTATCTATCTATCTATCTATCTATCTATCTATCTATCTATCTATCTATCTGTCAATCTATATTTTTCTATCTATTTATCTTTACAGTCTATTCTGTCAGATATACAATTTAGAACTCCAAACATTTGGCAGCTTTGATTATATAGAAGTCTGTTGACAAATCTTTTCTTTCAGCTAAACCCCAAAAAAATGGGAAACTATTTTTACCTATCAAGAATAAGACAGCTGATATTGCAGAAGGTCATATATGAAAAAAATGAAGCTCATATCAAGGAGCAGGGCCCATGAGATATGTCTGGTGATATCCACTGGCACAGCATTATTGAACATCAATGTCTATAACCAAAGTGAAAATTCAATTAAGGTGGACACGTTCTGTATTACACTGGAGGCCGCAGGGACAACACAGATAATACCAGATAAATAATTAAAAGAACCTTGAAAGCTTGTAGTTTGGATTTGCTCTTTCATTATTAAAGCCACACTATGCAATACAATACAAACAAAACAAAAGTGTCATGTTATTAAAGATTCGCCTATTGCTAAGTTATACCTGCTTCTGGGAAAGTTGAGTGTTTATCAATATAGCTACCACGCAGAGCTGGTTTTACATTGGATGGTGTCTTTTGCAGCATTTTCTGTTATCACCCACTACTGTAAAAAAAAGCTCTTCATTCACATAGTGTACAAATAGCCATCCCACAAACAGTAGAGCCTAATAAGAAGCATCATCCAGTACAGTGTGCAAATAACACTTGCATACAGTTGCCTAGATAACAATGCAACAGAATAATGCTGTCGCCATACATTGCTTAAATATTATATTTCACAAGTACCAAGCAGTACCCTGCAATGCCTAAATGAATATCACCATACAGTTCTATCTACAGAATCTATCTATCCATGTCTGGGGCTATGGGTAGGTGAAAGTATGCCCCACTTCATTCCAGATAGAAAAATGACCAAATAAAATCTTTACATAAAGTAATTTCATAGCAGTGCTATATAGTTTCTAAATCCTATCACTGTACAGTTAATATTAAGCCCTGGACATCTGATATCACTAGTAGAGAGACTGAAAAAAAAATTGAACATAAGGACATTTTAAACTAAGGTGTTTCCTGTAATTAGTATCACTTTTAATCAGTCAGTGTATTTAAAGAGTAAGAAGTAGTCACCGTGCTGTTTGATATCATGGTGTGTACCAGACTGAACATCGACCAAAAAAAGCTAAGAAGAGAGTTGTCTCAGGAGACTAAAAGGAAATCATAGACAAACATATTAAGGGCTATCAGATCATTTACAAACAACTTGATGTTCTTGTTACTACAATTGCACATGTGATTCAGAATTTTAATGTGACATGCATGAACGGGGCTGCGCCAGTTTTCTGACGTGCTTTGAGCCAAAAATCTGTTGTAGTTTTCTTCGACAGATTTAGGAATAGTCATACATCAAAGCTTGATGCAGTGTGCACTAGACAGGACACTTTTGAATGCACCAAATTTGGCACGAAACTACCATACAAATCCATGTCATGACAAAGTTTGGCGCATACAACTCTTCTATACATACTGTCGAATTCTACACTCCTCTACATCTATTTAGAAATGCCATTTTGGTGCCAAGTTTCATATATGTCGCCCTTAATGTATACATGACTGTAGCCAGCCTCTCTGTTCATGGTTAAAAGAATTGGGTGAGAAAAATTGTCTCAAAAATGACCAGCCACCTCCCACAGCCTTCAAAACTCAAGTCACTCAGATGCATGGCAAATGTTCTTCCATAGGAAGCCGTCAATTATGCAGGAGACATTCAGGCCCGGCAAACAAAGGACAGAGAGGGATCATCCTAGCAGGAGGTCTGCACATGAAAGAATCCTCATTCAAATTCATTAGTACCTGAAAATACATGGGCTCTCAGACCCCCCAGGTTCAAAGGCCCTTATTTCATTAAGATTTATGAGAGAATCGTGTATCTGAGGTATATGGCGGTTTCAGATTTATGACACTCCCCACGCGTATATCTTCCACTCCCTTGTTCGTAGGACGCAGGGTAATGGAGAAACACAAAGCTGGCCTTATAAACCAAATAGGATGGGCATGTGTGGTACCAGGCCGTAGCTTAGGCCCATCCGTTTCCGATGGTACCACTGGTTCAATACTGTGCCAAGGCCCTGTCGCAGTATGGCGCATTTTGTGTTTCAGTCAAGAAATGGCATGGCAAGAGAGGGAGGAGCTTGTAGACCATCCCAGGGGTGTGAGTGGGAGTGTAGGGGACTGTGACGTGGGCTGTCCCATTACTGTTATAAGCCGAAGACCAGGTATGTCCAGTGTTGTTCGTTGGAGGGGTGTACCTGACACCAACATTCCAGGAGCAGCCACACAGAAGCAAGGTCACATCAACCCCCCCATGTGGGCCCAGCACTAAGCCAACCTAAGGTAACTAGACACATCTTGCTTCCTCTTTGTTTGTAACCATACCCATTTTTGCACCTCTGATCAATATCTGTATAGTATTGTCCCTATGTATATATTGTCTGTCTAGTGCACACTCCAAGGTGAACTAAATCTATAAACTCTAATCTGATCTAGTCTGTTGTCTTGATAATCAATCTCACCCGCCTTATACTTGGCCTTTAAAATATAGTTATCCCAAAGCTGGTTCCTGGCCTTGTTGTAAGTTGGCAACAGACCGGTCTTATAACCAAACGATGGGTGTTGGCAGTTTATTGGGCTGACAGAGCTCTGGTTAACCAGTGTGGGTAAACAGATTTCTCCCAGCCGTTCAGGGTTGTGGGCAAGTAGGGTGTCCTCTTGCACTCACTGGGTCTTCCTGTGCCCGTGTGGACAGGGGTTAACTGTGAAACAGTATCGGCTGACCTTGTCACGATACACCCCAAGTCAGGCCGTCGACCCTCGAGTGGGCTCAGTGGGGTTTTCTTGACAAATTGGATATCTGATTACTTGTGCAACATAACAAGGCAGATTTACCATTCAGGGGTCTGAGAATGCTGGGTGATGAGCATCTGCTAACAATAATGTTTGTCATTGTTGTCATCCAGCTTTGCTGGATACAGTTAGATGGCTGAATAAATCATTAGAAGACAAACTGGCAGCTTGTACCTTAGGGTGAATGCACTGTATATACAACTAATTATATGCTAATTATATATTGAAATACCTGATTTAAATTTATATTAAGGCTCTTAATACAGTTCAATGGTCATGTAACTATGGAGATTGTCACCTATATCACAGATGGCGTGAATCAGAATGTTCTTAGATACAGTGGTGGCCAAAAGTATTGGCAGCCCTGCAATTCTGTCAGATAATACTCAGTTTCTTCCTGAAAATGATTGCAATCACTAATTCTTTGGTATTATTTTCTTCATTTAATTTGTCTTCAATGGAAAACCACAAAAAGAATTGTCATAAAGCCAAATTGGATATAATTCCACACCAAACATAAAAAGGGGGGGTGGACAAAAGTATTGGCACTGTTTGAAAAATCATGTGATGCTTCTCTAATTTGTGTAATTAACAGCACCTGTAACTTACCTGTGGCACCTAACAGGTGTTAGCAATAACTAAATCACACTTGCAGCCAGTTGACATGGATTAAAGTTGTCTCAACCTCTGTCCTGTGTCCTTGTGTGGACCACATTGAGCATGGAGAAAAGAAAGAAGACCAAAGAACTGTCTGAGGACTTGAGAATCCAAATTGTTGAGGAAGCATGAGCAATCTCAAGGCTACAAGTCTATCTCAAAGACCTGAATGTTCCTGTGTCTACCGTGCGAGTGTCATCAAGAAAAGGGAAAGCCCAGGCCTTGGGAAAAACCAGATTGCCCATGGCACTGTGGCTAACCTCCCTATGGCACGTGGCTAACCTCCTATAGATGTAAACCCCAGGCATTTGGGGCAACCCCTTAATGGGACAGAAAAAAAAAAATTGAGGAGGATTTCAATAAAGATTATGCGGATGGGGGATAAAAAACCCGACTAACACCCAAAAACAAGTTCAAGCTCCCCTGCAGCCCGAAGGGTACAACAGTGTAACCCTTAATCCGTGGGCGTCTGAATGAAAAAGGACTGAAGGTAGGTACCCGGAAGACCCTAAATTTTACCCTGAGCATAAAAAAAGCCCGGGGAGTTTGCCCGAGAAATCCTAAAACGTTTTGGAAAAATGTTCCCCTGTCAGGATGAGACAAAAGTAGAGCTTTTTTGGGAAAATGCATAACATAGAGTTTACAGGAAAAAAAAGAGGTATTCAAGGAAAGAACACGGTCCCTACGGGTCAAACATGGCGGGGTTCCCTGATGTTTTGTGGGTTGCTTTGCGCCTCTGGCACTGGACTGCTTGACCGTGTACATGGCTTTATGAAGTCTAAAGACTCCAACAAATTTTGCAGCATAATTTTAGGTCCAGTGGGGAGAAAACTTTCTCCCTCGGGATTTTCATTGGGTCTTCCAGCAGGACAATGACCCAAAACGCACTTCAAAAGGCACTAGAAAATGGTTTGAGAGAAAGCACGTGTGCGCACAGGATGCCATGGAGCTGGAGGAAGCAAAGGTGACACAGACCTGCCAGCAGGACCAGCTGCAGGACTGCCAGGAATCTGACAGGTGAATGATAAGGGCCAGGGACACCAGAGGATGCCGCAGCAGCGGCCGGGACATGGGAGACACGGGCACGCTGACGGGCCATAGCAGGGATCACGGCATGAACCGTGACAGTAAACCTGTTATGTTCCCATCTTCATTGGTATTTCCAGTTTTCTGTTCTATCAATGGAACAGAAAACTGAAAGTAATAGCATTACTGGATCCATAACATGGCAGTGTCCATTGAATAATAGGTCTGTTGGGTTTCTGTCATAATGTCATTTTACCAGAAAAAAATAGTACGTATTGTTGCAATAGTTTTTTGAACATTTTTTGATAGAATTTAATGTGAACATATCCTTTATTTGGTATTTCCATATTTATAATGAAGCAGAGAATGAAGTTAAAATTCATTGAACATCCAAATAATAATGATGGGGTAACCCTGCAGCCTTTACAATAGCGCCAAACAGAGAAAAAACAGGGACTTTTATATTGACACTGCCCTTTCATTTCAACCATTGTCTCGTAAACATTAACCACTGACATTAAAAGGGCTGTCCGTTCCATGTTTGGTCCCGCAGCCAACCCTGCAGGCTGTGGGACCACCCGTGAAAGTACCCCCCCCCCTCCCCCCAGCCTCCACCTTCCTGGAACCAAGGAATTTCCGTACCAGGTCCCGGTTCAGGATGTTACCGTTCGGCTCCCAAAGATCTCTCCTTGGCCCGAATCCTTTCCATGCCCGATGAGGAAATGTCGCCTCCCTCGGATAGTTTTAATGGCCAGAATTTCTTTCACCGTGAAGGCGTTGGATGCATTGGCCTCAGGGTGAGAAGGGTTGACTTTCCGGGAGAACCGATTAAGCACCACAGGTTTAAAGCAGGGAGACATGGAGGAAATTTTGGGATCCGTTATGGTAGAGGGAGCCGGAGTTTATAGACCACTTGGATTTAATCCGCTGCAACACCTCTAAAGGCCCCAGGAACCATGGACCTAGTTTATAACTGGGTATCTTGAGCCGGACGTACTTGGCCGACACCCACACTTTACCCTCCCGTAATAAAAAGTTGGGGCCAGTCCCCCTCTTCTTGTCTGCCTGGACCTTCACGCGGGCTGTAGCTTGCTGTAGGGACTGGCGAGTCTACTCCCAAATGGCAGTCATATACCGGACCAAGGTGTCCACTGCAGGAACTTTGGAGGCAAAAGGCAGTGGGACTGGTGGGCGGGGATGCAGTCCATAGACTATGTAAAAGGTAAAGTACAGGGGGCTTCTGAGCCCAGGGAGTTTTAGGAAAATTCCGCCCACGGCAATAAACCAGACCAGTCATCCTGACGGGCTGAAACAAAGTGGCAAAGGACGTGCCCAGGAAACTATTTTTTATGACATATTGTGCTTTAAGGTAGTAAGAAATTGTGGTACAAAAAAATTCCATGTTTATTTGTGAAAAATATCAAAATATCATGAAAAATTTGAAAAAATTTAAAATTTTCAAATTAAAAAAAAATTCTGTTTTGTAAAAACATAGTTATTCCCCTCAAAATTTTCTAACTAGCATCTACCATCTGTCTACTGTACGTTGGCATAATTTTTTAAATGTCTTTTAATTTTTTTAACAATATTAGGGGGCTTAGAAATTTTTTAGGGACCAGTCCAGTTCTGATGTGTTTTTGAGGGGCCTCTATGCCCCATAAATAACTCCATCCAAGAAACGATATCCTGTAAAGTATTCAAAACAGCATTTAGGAAGCTTATTAACTAATTTGGTGTTTTACAGGAATTAAAGCAAAAAGGAGGGGGAAATTTCAAAATTTCTCTTCTTTTGGCAGATTTTCCCGTTTTTTATCCATTATTCAAATGGAACACGGTAGATGTACCATGCAAAAAGAAGAATAACATCGATTCCCCAGATTCTTCCATTTTTAGGGACATCCCATTTGTGGCACTAGTGCCTTGTTTTAACCACAAGCCTCAGAGTAGGAGGAGAACCTACCGAATTCTGGGTTCTCATTTTCAATACAATTTTATTTTGGCACCATTACAGGTTTGTGGACACCCTAATACTGCTAATACTTGATAAACACCCCTAAAAGACCCCATATTGGAAACTACACCCATTAAGATATATATCCAGGGGTGCAGAGAGCATATCGACTCCACAAGTGTTTCACAATTATTTTAGCGTTAGGCTGCAAAAATAAAAAAAATATATATTTTTTACAACAATCTGCAACTTTAGCTTAAAATGTTTCATTCTTACAAGGATTCCTGGAAAAAAGCACGCCAAATTTTGTTATGCAATTTCTTCCAAGTTTAGCAATACCCTATGTGGGTGTAAACTGCTGTTTGGGCACATGGCAGGGCATACAACGGAGGGAGAGCTATTTGGCTTTTGGAACACAGATTTTGGTGGGTTCCGTGTCACATTTGCAAAGCCCCCAAAGTACCAGAACAGGTAAAACCTTCCATAAGTCACCCCATTTTCGATTTGACACACATCATGGATCTCTATTACGAGTGTATTGTGTATTGTGGACACAGAGGTGTTCCACAGTTTTTTAGCATTAGGCCATGAAAATGGGGGGGGAGGGAACCCCAGTTGGCCATTAATTTTTTGGGTTTCCAATTTCACAGTTTTTCGCCGTTCAGTGTAAATGACAGAATAACTTTACTATGCGAGTCAGTACAATTGCAATGATATAAATTTATATAGATTTTTATGCTTTATTACTTTTACACAATAGAAATATGTTTATAAAAAATTGTGTTTTGATGTTGTCCTATTCTGACAGCCATAAATTTTTATTTCTCTGTAAATGGAGCTGATTATGGGCTTTTTTTTGCGGGATAAGTTGACGTTTCGATTGGTACCATTATGGAGTTCATATGACGCTTTGATTACTTTTTATTAAGGTTTTTGTGAGGTGAACAAAATACAGCAACCCTGGTGGTGTTTTTTATTTTTATTTTTACAGCGGTCATTATACAGTATAAATGACAAGCTAGCTTTACTCACCTGGTCAATAAGATTACAGCGATACCCAATTTGTATATTTTTTTTTATGTTTTACTGCTTTTACACAAGTTTGGAAGGCAAGAAGAAAATACTGTAGTCCCAGTAGTGTTTTTTATTTTTATATTTAACAGCGCTCACTGTGCAGTATACGTGACAAGTTTATATTGTTTTATATATATAGTTTATATAGTTTTTTCATGTTGAAGTGCTTTAAAAAAAGTGTTTTATTGTGTAAAACAATATTTTTGCATTCACTATCTTCTGATAGCCATAACATTTTTTTATTTTTCTGTATACAGAGCATAGGTAAAGGCTTCTTTTTTTGCGTGATGAGCCAACATTTTAATGGGTACAACTTTGGCGTTTATATGAGTTTTTGATTGCTTTTTATTCCATTTTATGTGCATGCAGGTTAATGAATTAATTGTGTTTACTTTTTCACACTTTTTTCACTTTTCCCCATAGGGGATTTGTATCAGTGATCCTCAGATCACTGATACAATAGAAAACAATACAGAGCAGAACTGCTCTAATGGTCTCTTGACAAAACCCGTCGTCACCTTCCCCCCAGCAATGTGCACAAGCTTTGTGGGGATGGGGACATCCGACACCTGGGACGTGTTTTTTCACTTCCTGGGCGTCTGGAAAGAGCCCAAGGGGTGGCGTTCTGTTGTCCCCTTTTTCTGTCTGCGGTTTAACTGTGGCGATCAAAATGGTCGCAGCAGTAAGGGGTTAATCCCTGCGGCCAGGCCATTTGGCTCAGGTGAGCGGCATGGGGCCCAGCTTTAATATACCAGATCCCCAGTCGCTAAGGGGTGCATGTCACTCACATGCTGGCAGAATTACAGGTACACCATTTGCGGGAGCGCACTTCCTGCTAGGACAAACCGGTATGGCATGTGGGAAAGGGGGGTTAAAGGGGCTGCTTTTGATACATGACGTTTTGAGTCTTCAAATCCCTATCTAGTTTAAAAATTGGAAAGCTCTACGGTGCACCTTTAACAGTAATTCAAGTTTTACTATTGCAATCAGTAAAAATTAAAGGGGGTTTCTCACCATGCTGTTTACAAACCAAAAGAAATTTTCTTTCATGACCCTGTCTTTTCCTGTCAGGAGTGGGAAATTTATAATTGCTCCATTTTCAAGATCGCTTTTTCCAAACGACAGCAGGAGTCTTAAACGAAGCCAGAGAAGCTTTAGAGCAAAGAAAAGCAAAAGTATTATTTCCCCTTTTGTTTGTTAGTCAGAAACACTCAAGCTGCCACAGTTTTATAAACTGCCTGTGTGATGATCACCCTCTATCAGAAAACAAACAGCAGAGAGAGCAATGCAGAGCAGGTTGGTAACCCAAAGAAAAACCTGAGTGCTCGACTGATAAAATTTTATTCAACAAGAAAATAAACAAAGCAATTTTTTGGAAAACGCTTCATTTACTTTTTCTTACTTTTTAAAAAACTAAAGACAACCCTGAAAAGTAACTTTGCTAAAAAAAATTTGTTCTGGTCACAGAGTCATAGCAGAGTTCTTTCTTTCTAAGCAAATATTTGCATAAAAAATTTTTTTTTGAAAAAAAAAATTCTGTGACAAAAAATTTGTTCTAAAATTTGTAACCTTGTCAGTTTAATGGGACCGGGGCCCCCTGCATCCTTGTCCCAAAATGTAATGGGGGGATTTAAATTGTAAATTTTATTCAGTGACAACAAGCAGAGATCTTGCTAACCTCATGCACCTATACATTTGTTTCCAAGTTTATGCCTCCTATAACTACTCAGGGTTTAAAATTTGACCCCTAAAACCCTCCCTGTAATCAATCCCATATTCAAGTCACCCTTAATCACTCAGAAAACAGACACAGTGAACTTTTTGAAACCTTTTCCCGACTTTACCAAAAAAACCCCTCTAAATGATAGGAAATGTTTGGGTTCTTAAGTTGAGAATGCTTCCACTCCTGCATTAATAAATTTTTACTAGTTGAAAGCTCAGAAATTCCCGGAAAATTTTTGCTTGTCACAACTTTTTTAATTGTAAATTTAAAAATTTACTTTGGAAAGTTTCCCCGTAAGTTTTAAGAAGGGACTTTCCCCCGAGCCTTTTTTTAAAATTCTGCCCTTTCATCACACGCTTCTCCCCTGCAATTTTTCAGTTTTGGGGGGTATCTGTAAAATTTTACTAATATTTGTAAAAATTTAAAGGGAAAAATGGGAAAAATGTTTCGTTCTTTTCCCCTCAGCAAAAATGATAAGAAGATCACATGAAAACCCGGTTCATTTTAAAATGGGCATAAAGGGCTCTTTTTTGGGGGAAGGTTTGGGGGCTAAATTTTAAAAAACAAATTTTATGGAAAACCTCCCATCTGAGAAATTGCCCTTTCCTCTAGCTCTAGTTCTGGGCCAAAAGCATTTTCATCTGTAGGAAAATGGAAACTGCTGGCAATTTAAAAAATTTTTTTTTTAGGGAAAGGAAATCATCCATTTAGACAGGGGCTTTACCAATTTCCCAAAAATGACTACAAACCCCTCACAAAAATTTTCTGGACTTTTCAGTCCTGGTTTATTGTCTGCATTGAAAGGGATTGGGTCTCTTTTTTTTTCTATTTTAAAAAATTTTTTAAATTTCAAGTCAGTTTTTACAAAAAAGTTAAAGGGAAAATAAATGGGGCCCACTCAAAAAAAGCTTTTATTCCCCTTTTCATCAATTTCCCGAATTGTTTGACCTTTAGGGTTTCTCCCATATTCCTTCAAAAAAATTGCTGTTAAGTATATTCACACGGAAAATGGATCCATTTTTTAGAATTTCATTTTTTGGGCCTGTTTCCAACCCTAAACGGGGCCCAAAACAATGCATCTAACAATGTGCAAATGTTAATTTTTCAAATTTCCCTTTTAAAGTTAAAAAAACGCCTCGGGCGTTAGAAAGGGTTGATTTGCCCGGAAAGCGGGTTTAAAAATTGTCTTTGTTTATGCCCTTTCGTTTTAAAAATTTAAAAAAAATTGGGAATTTTTTAAATTTTTTATCCGTTTCACGCAGCCGACTCCCTATTTAAGACTAAAAGGGTGCATTTCCGCCCCGGGAGCAAAAATGATTTCCCAAACCCCGAACCCTGTTTTGGGTTTGGGGGGTTTTGGGAAAGCAATTTTTAAAAAGCGCTTTTTGAATTGCGTTTTTTTAGATCCAAAAAAAGACCCAACAAATGGGGTCCCAAAACACCAAAGTGAACATTTCCCTTAAGAAGGGCCCTTTATCCCCCTTAAATTAAAAATACTCTCCCGATGGTACCCTCCCAAAATTGCCAGAATTAAAGTATCAAATTCTCAAACTTATATCACTTTCATACTGGGGGGGCCATTTCCCCACCTTGTGATATTAAAAATTTTTTGGGAGCATACTTATTGTCACAAATAAAAAGGGGTTGGGGATTTAGGGAAAAAAGGTTGACCTCTTTTAAATTTGCCCCGTTTTCCAATGATCATTTTGGGTTTAAAATCACCCTCAACATGCACTGACCTCCTCCCTTTTTTAAGCCGGGGGCGGGAGGACTCTTTTTTTAAAACCCGGACATTTCACACCTGTGCCAGGCCTTTCTCTGGGTGCTCCCTAATGCGACCCCAAATTTTTCAGCCCCTATCTTTTTCATTTTCCCAAAGGAGTGCCCCCCCCAAAAAATTTGGGGCCCCTTTTGGAAAGAAAACTGTCAAACAGTAAAACCGTCTGTGTTGGCCATTTGCAAAATTTAAACAAGCTCAACTTTCCCTTTCATATTATTTTTTCTAATTTTTTTGCTATGGGCAAAAAGGGCCCCGTCTTACCCGCTAGACAGTTTTATATGAGTCCTTTTGGGGCTTGGTTTCTTAAAGTCAATTCTAGAGGGTGGGGGGAAAACGATTTAATTTAAAGTGAAAAATTGTTTAGAATTTCAGGAAAACTTTTGGTTCTTGCCCGAAGCCGAAGTTTATTTAACCCTTTTTGGGGGAACGGATCATCTTTTTTTTTTTAATTTAAAAATCTGGGAAACACATGGCTTGGGCATGGGGCAAAGGGCTTCTGGGAGGAAGAAAGGGAGGACCTTCCCTTTACAGTGCAGGGCAAAGAAACCAATCAGCAACCAGCAGGCTTTTTGTGACGGGCCACCCCCTTTTAAAAACGGTTTCTAAAGTTACTTTTTCGGGACTTCTCAAATGTGACTCCTGTCAATAAAAATTTTGGGGCTGCACTAACTCACCGGCCCCCCTTTATTAGGGAAAAACCTGTCCAAAATGCTCGTTAAACACTTAATTTTCTAAATCAGCCAATTTACATTGGAGGCAACCTCAAGGGGATTTTTGGGAAGTAGACATGGGCAAGACAATCCCTGCAGTTCAAACCGACATCAGTATGGGAAGGGAAAAGGGGATTTGGTGCCTTTGAACTGGCCAAAGGTTTTTTGGGGCCAGAAGGGGTGGATTAGTATTTCAGGGAAAATTTCTGATCTCCTGGGATTTTTTTCGCAAAACCATCTCTAAAGGGGTTTACGAAGGGAAAGGGCCCCAAAAAGAAAAAACATCCAGTTAGCGGGCAGTCCTGGGGCGGGAAAATGCCCTTTTTTTGATTTCCAAAAGGTCAAAGGAGAATGGGCAGATTTGGTTTTGGATGATTGAAAGGCAAAAAAGTGACTCAAATAGCCACCCTTACAACCAAGGAGGGGGAAGAGCATTCTGAACCACAGTACGGCGAAAATTTGAGGCAGATGAGGGTTACCCGCACAGAAGAAACCCCACCCCCTGCCCCCCTTTCCGTAAAAAAGGAAACTGAGGCCCAATTTGCCCAAGCTTCACGAAATTGGACATAAAAAGGGTTGGAAAAAAGTTGCCTTTGGGCTGATGAGTTTTTCGAAATTTTTGCTGGACATTTTTAAAGGAAGGGGCAGAATTTGGGGTCAAACCCAACATGAAAGCTTTTTGGAAACCCCCTTTCCCGTTGGGAAACAACGGTTTAGGCTGGTGGTGGTGGTGTCATTTTGGGGGGGAATTTTTTTTTGGGACTCTTTGGACCCCTTGGTACCAAATTTGGGGCATCGTTGCAACACCTTTTTAATCTATGGAATTGAAGCGTTCTGAAGGCAAAAGGGGGGCCAACCCGGTTCTACAGCATTTGGAGTACCTAATAAAAATGGCCGGGGAGTGGTTTTATTGCACTCTTTAAACAAAGAAACTCATTTTTTCAGGGTACTGGGGTGAAAGACCTTTTCAAGTTGTTGTCAATACACACTTTTTTTACCAAAATTTTCTTTTTGTTTGGGGGTATTCTCCCCCCAAAATCCCCGGGGGGGGGTTAAATTCTGCCCCCTTAAAACGCCTTTAAATTTCCCCTCGGGTTTTTTCGGGAGAGGGATTTCTACCCAAAAAATTAAAATTTTAACCTCCTTTATTGTGGTTTTAATTTTGGACTAAAATACGGGGAATATCTGTTTTTTTGGTACCTTAAAACGCCCAAAAATAACCTTTTGGGTTTTTTTGTAGGGGAAATTTTATACCCAAGCCTTTAAAATTTAAACCCTTTTTTGATTGTGGGGGAATTGGACTTAAATAGAGGTTGTTTTTTTTTTTTTTTTGTCCCCCCCCTTTTTTAAAAGAACTAAATTACCCTCTTGTTGTTCCCTTTTAGGGTAAACTAATTTCCCAAGGGTTAATTTAACCCCATGGGGTTGTGGGGTTTAAATTTTTCAAAAAAATTTCAGGGTGGGGTTTTTATTTTTTTTTTTTTTCCATTTAACGCCTAAAAATTTCATCGGTTTTATGTTGGGTTTAAATACCCAAAAAAAACAACCTTTGGGAAAAATCTTGGGGTAATCCCAAAAGTAAATCCTTTCACAGGGGATCCTCTTAAATTTTCCCCCGGTAGCTATGTATCAAACCGCCGAAGACAAATGCTATTTAAAATGCTTTACTTCATTAAGTTTTAAAAAAAAAAACAAACACGTAAAAACAAACTAAAAAAGTACAAACAAGTACCTCGTTTTGATGTTTTACAAAGTCCCTTTAATTTTCTTGGATAGCCCAAAATTACATTTTTCTTAATGCAAAGGTTTAAGCAAGGGGAGCATGCAGCACACCGGGCTGGCGGTGTACGGGGAAAACACTGTGCAATGTTTCAAAGGGATTTCCTTCTTCCCAGGGAAAGCGCACTTGGTAAGATTTTGTTCTATTTAAAACAAATCGTAATAAACTGCTAAAAACATACATAGTAACAAATTACCAACATACAAATACATTAATAACAAAAATTTTCCTTCAAAGGGGAAACATTTAAAAATAAAGTTTTTTATTCATCTTAAAGACCCCGCCCCCCAATTTAAAAACTCAATGAGTTCTCTTTATCTTTTAAAAATTCTTTTTCAACCCTTTAACTTTAGTTGGGAAAAACCTTTTTAAAAAAAAAATTTAAAAATTTTTTTGGGTGTCAAAATAAAAGAGAAGTTTAAAAGGGAAAATTTCAAACTAAAGTTTTACAAAACCTACCGACCAAAATAACGGGTTTACAAAAGAAAGCTATCATTCACCCCCAAACATTTCAGGGGAACCCAGGGGACAAATTTGGGTTTTTGCAAGAAGAATATGTTCCACAAATAGAGAAAATTTCCTAAAAAAAAATGAATACATTTATAAAATAAAAATTTTAAGCACAAAGGGGGTAAGAGACAAAATTTTTTAAAACCCAAAAAGGTTTTTGGGGGTTTTTTTCAAAAGGGAAAGGAAGAATTTTTTCGACCCAAAAAAAAAAAATAGAAGTAAATAATGGGAATTTTGTGTCCCCGGGAATGGGTAAACATCCAAAATTTATTCGACATAAAAATTAATAAAAACGGAAATTTAAAAATGACAAAAAATATGGTGGGGACATTTCATGAAAAAACCACAGTTTATTTTAAATAAAGGCGTTCTTTAAGTAATTTTTTGGTATGTTCGACATAAGACTCCATAATAAATAAACGAAGAAAACAACAGAAAAAAGGGGGTACATCCCCTTGTTATCCTGTTAAAAATTTTTCAGTATTTTAAAAGGGGGGACGTCTGCATATTCTCCTTGCTTAACCTCATTAAGAGACGTAACTTTGCTATCAGAAAAAAAGGGGACTTTTTGAAATCTACATCAATACTTGCTGTACTTTTTTAGCTGTTGTTCAGGTTTATTTTAACTTAAATGAATAAAGCTTTTTATGCATTTGACTTCGTTAGCCAATAAACAATAATAGGGGGGTAATGAAAATAAAAAAATAAAAATGAATTCATTTAATCATTTTTTTTTTTTTATTTTTGTTACCCCATATTTTGTTTTATTTTAATACCCATTGACAAATTTGTGAGTCTTTCATTTGATTTTGGCCAGTACTTTTTTTTAAAAGATTGCTCAGAAAACCCATAAGAGCGTGTCACTCTCCCATTTGGCCCCAAAAAACCCCCGCCCCTTTTAACTTTGCCAATCACAAAAAAAGCTTTTTGCTCTGCATTTCTTTTCCCCATAGAATCTATGAGATAAGTAGCTCACCCCCTGATTGGCAAGCAGGACGAGCCCTTCTTCCCCCCCAAACCCAAACACGTACTAGAATTTTTCCCCTAGCGTAATAACTTTTAGGGCGCCCGTCATAAAACCCCTTTTTGCTCCCCCTAAAAAGACGCCCAAAAAATGATTGGTGGATTCATATTGCCGTGGTCTCAACCCTCACTCTTTTCTGCCTTTTTTACTGATTTGAACTGCCCCGCCTTTTCATTTGATTGGTCAATACTTTTCCATAGGTTATAATGGTTCAATGTCACTCCTATTCTGATTGGTTGGTTTCTGCCGACCAATGAGAAGAGCTTCAAGAATTTGAATTACTGTATTTCCCGGCAATTTTCTATATCGCAATTCCTAATGTTGCGCCGGTGACGGCGACAAACACGTTGTTAGGGATTTTATTTCTGTATGTTTATAGAAGGTTTTAGCTCTTTTACAGAGAATGTTTTACACCTAATAAAAATGATTTATTTACTAATACTCCATGCCGCACGGCGCTGAGATTTAAGTCCATAGACTAAAATGGTACAGTAGCTCGCGCTCTGATTGGCTGGAATAGCCAATCCCCCGCTAGTTCAACCAATCAGC
The DNA here is from genome assembly GCA_025379985.1 of Phyllomedusa bahiana. Taxonomy (NCBI): domain Eukaryota; kingdom Metazoa; phylum Chordata; class Amphibia; order Anura; family Hylidae; genus Phyllomedusa; species Phyllomedusa bahiana. Next base: position 42,468 of record JAODAL010013275.1, read on the forward strand.
TCTTTTTCCCCTTTTTAAAGTTTTTGAACTGTCCCCCCCTTTTTCATGTGATTGGTCAATACTTCCATAGGTTAAAAGGGTCACTGTCGCCCTATTCTGTTGGGGGGGTGATTTTTTTCCGACTAATGAAAAGCGTTTACGAATTTGAAAACTGTATTTCCGGCAATTTTTCAAGATCCAAATTCCTGAGTAGCGCCGTTCTTGATTTTTTGTTAGTGTTTTTCTTTAGTTTTTTTTTAGAAGGGTTTTGAGTCTTTTTCAGATAATTTTTTTACACGTAATAAAAACATTTTTTTTGTTTCATTCCCCACCCTCCGGAGTGAATTTTTCTTGAGTTTTTATATTTTTCCCTTTAATTTTAAATGATCCACTTTTTCATACATTTAATCATTTTTAGACAGCTTTGTTTTTCATTTATTCTTTCATCTTTTGAAAGCAATTTTTTGCTTTTATTTAACATTTTTTAATACTTTTTCATTTTTTCACCCCTTCTCGAATCGGAATCTGTTGGCCGGGCCCTTGCGGCTAAGTCCCCCCCCTTTTCGCCTCCACACTGGCGAGGCCGGTGGTTTTTCATGCAGGTATGATCGAAAACCCCCTCGGGCGGCGAATCTTACCCCCTCCTGCACGGGCCCCTCACATTTGGCGAGGCCGGTGGACTTTACACCCCTGTAGAGCGCCCCGGGCGCTGACATAATGAGGCGCGGTTTTGCTTAAATGGGACAAAAGTGCGCTCCGCCCGGGGCGGCTTCATACAGTCCCCCGGGGTGTCTTTTTTTTTGCCCTTTTTAAACCCCTAAATTTCGGTTCACTGTGTAGGGTTTTTATCCCAGGGTTAATTTACCCTCTTGTCTTGGAGTAATTAGGGTCAAATATAGGGTGTGTTTTTCATCCCCCAAAATTTACGCCTCAATTCCATTGGTTCATGTTTTGGTTATTTTTAAACCAAGGTTTTTTAAACCCCTCTTGATTGTGGGGTATTTGGGGTAAAATTAGGGTGGTTTTTTTTAACCCCCAAAACACCTGAATGTCATCTTATCATCCTGTGGGTATTTTATTCAAGAGTTAATTTCTCCTTTTGTTTTGTGGGGGAATTGAGTCAAATACAGGGTTGTGTGTTTCTGCCACATTTAGCCTGAAAACCTTTTAACTTTGACGGGGGGGGTATTTTGATCTGTGGCCAAGAGTTAATTTATTCACTTTTTTTGGAATTTTGTTTCAAATTATGTTTGTGTTTTTTAGCCCTACTACTCTTAAAAACCCGACTTCACAGCCACTCAAATCCAGGCCCCCTTTGGGATATTGTATCTGTGGGGAAACATAAAAATTTTTTCAAATTTTTGTGGTGTTTTCTTAAATGCTGATACAGTAAAGCACCCTCTCACAAAAAAAAAATGGGAAAGGTGTAATCATAATTTTGCTTGACATCAATAATCATTTTGCCATTCCCTTTTATCCTTCGTCTGTTTAAATTGGTCAATTCCATATTACAAAGGCAGCTAGGTGGACTAATAGGAGGGGGCAGTAAAAAACAACATCAACCAGAGAGGGAATGGTACATACCCGGGAAATAAAAAGCAGCACAGGAGGAACCTAGGGGGTGAGGTGGCAGCAGCATCAGAAGGCACATAAAAGGAAAAGGGGGGAGGTGGGGTTAAATTTCCATCCTGGGGGAGGGTTGAAGGAGCAGCTGGCGCAATGTGGGCACAGGCACCAAAAAGAATTCAGGTTAGGGCTCCCCGGGTGTGCGCTGGGGGGGTACCTAAATCCTAGGGGATAAAGAAAGCTGCCATCAACAACCCAGACTCAGGTTGCTGCTGAGGGGGGACCCCAAACCCCCCTTCCCCACAGCACCGTGGCAGTGGTACATGAGCCGAGAACCACCCGGTCAGATTCAAAGGATGGACGTTGGCACAGATGCAGTGGCCAAAACACATAGGAGTCCAAAAGTACTTTGATTTTTGTCACCCATCTTGGAGGTGAAAAAATGCCCACTTTGGGCCCGGGTAACGGGGGTCCAAGGGTGGAAAACCCCGAAGTCTCCTTCCCCGGGAGGGTAACAATTCAGCTGCACTACCAGGCAAACAGCATGCAGCGGCCATCTGCAAATTACCTTAAGGACCCATGTATACCCGGGGTGTGTCTGCCATCTTCCTCGTTTCCTAACCTCCCTCTCCATCCTGAACCCGAATAAAAAAAAAAACCATTTGCCAGACCTATTGGGCCCAATGTCTTCCCCTCCCCGTTCAGCCCCCACGGGACTCATGGGGCCATGAATGTAGTCCCTTTATTCCCCTGACCAGACAGATTTTCAGATCTGTTTAAAGACATGAAGCAGTGGAATGACGTTATTCATCCCCCTTGTCCTGGCGATGAAAATAACGTGGGGTCCCAAAGGGGGCTGTGCAAACAGCAGGGGTCACGCATGAGCTGCCACGGGGAATAAAAAATTTCACAGTGGATATCCCTTCCCCTTGGTCATCAAGAAAACATTTAAAAAGCCTTTCTCTGTTCATCGTTTTTTCCCGTTTTTCCCCTTTATAGATTTCTCCCTGTTTTTCCCTGTTCATCGATTTCTCTCTGTTTTTCCCTGTTCATCGATTTTCCCCGTTTTTCTTGTTATAGTTTCTCTGTTCTGTTTTTGCTCAAGGGGGTGTGTTTGGCGTGCTCCTCACTGCTGACTGTTACCGCCTGCCCTCGGTGATCCCTCACTGCTACTTTTGGACTGCAAAAATAGGTGCTAAATTGGGGCCCTTTGGCACCCGACCCCGCACTGCTGCCCCCCCTGCTTCCCGGGCCAACACGACTTTCCGGTAGCCCTGCCCGACCGCAAGCTGCTGCTATCTTCTCCCCATATTGATTAGATGATATGAAGCCTTCTTTCCCCCGGAGTTGAAGGTAGGTGACCGCCTAAGGCGCCCCCTTTATCCCGGAAAAAGGGGGGTCAAGGAGGCTGGAATGGCGAATTTTTTTTTGGGGGGCCCCTTTATGCCTTTTTAAATAGGGCCCAAAATACCTTGTCCCACCCTTCTTGCTTCACCAGCCCCCAAGTGCAATGGGACATCGATTAGTTTTGCCTGCACCGCTGTCCGCCTCAAAGGTGTCGCTGCCAGACCCGACACCGCAACAAACCCCCATGCCACTCCCCTCACTACTTGCCAGCTTCGCAAAAAGCAGTGGATGTCTTCCCCACTCTTTGCTCCTCCCCCTCAATATTTTGGGTTTATAGGGGCGCATGCCCACAGCAATAGTATTCTCTTGACCGAATGTACAGAGCGGGTTGGGAAGGTAGGGCCTCCCGACCAGTTCCTGGGCAATGCAACTAAGTTTTGTCTTACGGATGCCCCGACTCTTTGCCGGGTTGTCAGATGTCATCTGGGAAAAATTGACCATTCGAGAACCTTGGTTTGGTGGAAAACACACTCCCAGGACACCGGAAGCTTGGCTCAGGGGGTCCCCCTGCGTATGTCCCCTTACCGTGCTGCGACCTGTGCCTGCCCAGAAACCTACTATTGGGTTCTTTGTTTACCATGTGATCAGGCACCCCACAAACCCCCAGTTTTAAGGCGCTCTGAAAAACTCCTTTCTTAGAAAAGACCCCAAACCCTAATTGTTACCCCCCAAATTCTGTCACACTTTCGTCACTTCCCCATTTTGAAAACCCACAGGCACTTATCTGTATATAATGTATGGTTGGTGGCAGGTTCATTCCCTTTTTATGTAAACTACCCCATATTTATGAACATCGTGGCCCATTGTAAACCAAGACTTGTACCCTTTGTTTACCCATACACCCAAAAATTGTAACTCTTGTGACGGGCCCCCTCACACCTTTGTGTCTGATTTGTAAGTATTTTTTTAAAATCTAATGTCGGGTTTGTCTGTGTTTATACCCCTATATTGAAGTGCTGGGGAATATGTGGGCCTATATAAATAAAAAGAATTAATAAATTTTTATTTTTTTTATAGAAGATCTTAGCCCCCAGCTTGGTTTTTTCCAGTGGGCTGACATTTCCTTGTCAGGGGTCGTTCCCACTTCAGTTATTTGGGCAGTTTTGCCCCTGTAACGCCCAGAGAAGTTAATGTGAAGCAATCTATCTGGCCCGTCTCTGATGTCTACTAAACACGCATTGATAAGCCCAAAACCCGCTGCTTTACATTTTTGGCATGGCACAATGTTCTACAACACCCTACAGGTTCTCCGCAGCCAGGAAATAGCTGTTTTTTAACACGACTCGCCGCAAATAAATTCGAGTCGACAAGAATTTTGCCGGAAAATTCTGCGAACTTGGCAAATCGAATCTTCGAAAATTCACCCATCCAGTAAATTTAAACCCTTTAGATTGTGGCAACTGTTTGGTGCTTTAAAAGGTCAAATGGATCCGCCTACCACTTAAAATAAAATGAACAAGTAAAGTCAAGTGATGAAGATTATCCCTATTGTTTTCTCCAAGAAACAAGGCCCGACTCTCTTTGATATATATCCACCTCTAAACCCCTTGCTTCAACTTGGCTGTGAATTTCCTGAGACCATTTTTCATTATTTGCAAAAAAAACTGGTCTGTACATGTTGTGTCTTCTATTTCTTTGCAAATGTTTGGGGTATTTAAATTTTTTCCTGAAGGCCTTCTTTCTGTTGCTTTCTCATTCTGATGTGTTTTTGAGGTTAGGGAGATCCTCATTGCTGCATGCTTCGTTGGGAAGGGTTTTGGTTTTTGGGGTAATACACAAGCCAAAATTTTCAGCTCTCCTCATGTCTCGGGTTTTTGACTCTCTGCATCCACATTCTAGTTTTGCTGCTTCTTGCGGCAAGCTGCTTCTGTCCTCCACCCTCCACCCCTTCTGCTCCATTAGTCCATGTACATGTTGGTCTTTTTATTTTAAAAGGTCCAGTGAGTACATGCAATTTTTTCTCCACCTATGCCTGTATCAGGACCTGTTTAACGGAACATTTCTGATTCCCTCTTTGTATATGGCATTGCAATCTTAATAGGAGACCATAATTTAGACAGTCTCTGATTTCTTGGTTCTGAAATGTTTTCCCATGTGATGATTCTCCTTGCCTGCAACTTTTTCTGATCTGTTGCCACAAGTATTGTCTTACCCTTCTGTACTGGTTATTTGCAGGTCAGATGTTGCTACTAGAGACAGTGCTGAAGGTAGTGACTTTAGTAAGTTCAGCCTGCACCAAAGTCCAAATCTTCTTGGAGGTTTAGGGTGAAGACCAGTGGTGGAACATATGATCTAGGTGCAAAGAGGCCAGTTCTAAATAGCTTTAAAGCAGTGCAGAATGCGCCAGAATGTATGAACCTTTTCTACTGCGGGTCATAGATTTGGCAATTTCAACTCAGGCTCAGGAAACCACTTTTAACTTGGTCTGCCTGTTCCAGCAGTAATGCGCCTAGTTTTGCCGTCCTCTGGTCATAAATGTGTAGAATCATACAGTTGTGGTGAGATACGCCCCCATGTCTTGGGCGCATTACAAAGTGCCGCAGGTGCAGCAAAACACACCTAATTTTGGAATATGCCCGCTCATACATCTAGAGAATAGGTCTGCAACAGTTTTTGGATGGAAGTGACACCAAAATACTGGCGCAGACAAATACATACAAACAATTACTCCAACTTTATTTCATAATAGGAATTCTTTTAATAAGAGCCCTTTAAGAGTGAAGGCAATGAGTTATTTAGCCTCAGTGCTACCTGCCTCAATCACATATACAGTTGAAAACAGAGGTTTACATACACTATATAAAAGGAAACATGCATTTTATGCATGTTTTTCTCACTATCTGACATGAAATCAGAATAAACGTTACCATTTTAGCTCTGATCTCAATCCTATTGAAAATTTATGGCCAAAACTGAAAAAGCAGGTGTGAGCAAGGTGATCTACAAACATGGCTCAGTTATACCATTTCTGTCAGGAGGAATGGGCCAAAACTCCTAATATTAGAAGAAGCTTGTGGAAGGATATCCAAAATGTTAGATCCAAGTCATACAGTATAATGGCAACGCTACCAAATACTAATGAAATGTATGTAAACTTTTGACTTTGCAGAAAGTAAAAAAATGTCTTAAATTCTTTCTCTCTCATTATTCTGGCATCTGGCAAATATAAATAATTTTGGTAATTCTAATTGACCTAAAATAGGTAAGCTCCAAGTTATATGAAAAATGTGGAGCAGCGTATACTAAAGAACATTTTCTTTATTGGAGAATTCTGTACATACAGGTGATGTAGCAAAACAGGCAAGGTTTATTTGAATATGGGAGGCTTGTTATAAAATTACGCATTGGAGCCCAACTAGCGGCTTGTGTTTACATGCATAATAAAAAAAAAAATTTAAAAAAATCCACAACCTCCATTTTGAATTAATTAAAGCCTCAGCTTTATTATTCAAAATGCTTGAAATTGTCTATCTACTTTGTATGTGGCCTTTAGTAGAGATGAAATATAAGCCTCAGTTGTAGGTACAGTACAGATTTCCTAACAATGTTCCACAATTTCCCAATACTGACATGGTCTCTTTAAGTGACCTTTAAGATATAAACCAATAGATTAAGCTAAAAAAAAACATGTTGGAGTGTGCTGCATGAAACCAAACAGACACATTTAACTTTAATTATAGATGTCTGGCATGTTCTTCAGCACTTGACTTTTCACACAATTTATCCTAACCCCAGGAAAACATTACGTTTTCCAATAATGGATCCTATTATATTCCATGCACGAAGGACACAAAATAACAAGTTAGTTACATGACCCCTGTGGGATGCTTATGTCTCTCGTAGAAGCATTGAAGTGCTATATTTAGTACGTTATCAGCATGAGCAGCCATTGTTTTTCTTTACAATAAAATAATAGAGATGTGTTCATGTTTGTTACTTTGTAGCATGTATACACAACTGTTAGACTGTTTGTTGTGTTTTTCTTAAATTTTTTATGAGGTTGAAAACAGATCTACAATCCCTATAATTCTACAGTGTGTAAACGTATTTTTAAAAGGGGTTCCTCATTATCTTTTTTTGCTTTATGATTATAAATCAAGATAATAAAGTAATACAATCAGTACATTCATTCTTCACCATTTCCAATATCTTTACTGGTGTCAGTAAATAGAAACATTACTGTCCTGGGAATGTTCTTGTTATATATCTCCATAGCTTGTTAAAACAAACCATTGTACTAAGATACACTGAACTATCCAGGGGCGTAACTACAGGGGGAGCTGCCCCAGGGCCCATGCTCTTAGGGGGCCCGTGCCCCGGGGCAGCTACTGACACATGACGTCTGCTCCCCCGGTAGTGCGGCTCCTGCGCCCGCTGGCAGCGAACATAACCGTTCACTGCCGGCGGACGCGGAGCTGCGGGGCCCGGTGCATACCACCTCTGAACGTCCGGGCCCTCTTGCCCGAGCGCTCAGACGCAGGCACGCACGGCTGCTAGGCGCAGGTGCCGGCCCACAGTGCTGACATGGGCTGCGCGATGACGTCATATCATTGTGCAGCCCGCGCCGAGCACAGACTGTCCGGGAGCCGAGCTGCGAGGGACCGCGGAGCTGGTGAGTAAGTGCTTTCTTATTTTTATTTTTTTTATATTAATGAATCCTCTCCTGCCTGCATATAGCCCCTACCTACCTGCCAGTATATGGCCCTACCTGCCTACCTTTATATGGCCCCTACCTACATACCTGTTACCTGTATATAGCCCTACCTGCCTGCCTGTATATAGCCCTACTTACCTGCCTGTATATAGCCCTACCTGCCTGCCTGTATATAGCCCCTACCTACCTGTCTGCCTGTATATAGCCCCTACCTGTCTACCTGTATATAGCCCAACCTACCTGCCTGCCAGTATATAGCCCTACCTATCTGCCTGCCTGTATATAGCCCTACCTATCTGCCTGCCTGTATATAGCCCTACCTACCTACCTGCCTGTATTTAGCCCCTACCCTGCCTGCCTGCCTGTATATAGCCCTACCTGCCTGCCTGTATATAGCCTCTACCTGCCTGCCTGCCTGTATATAGCGCTACCTGCCTGCCTATAGCCCCTACCTGCCTGCCTGTATATGGCCCTACCTGCCTGCCTGTATATGGCCCCTACCTACCTGCCTGTTACCTGTATACAGCCCTACCTGCCTGCCTGTATATAGCCCTACTTACCTGCCTGTATATAGCCCTACCTGCCTGCCTGTATATAGCCCTACCTACCTGTCTGCCTGTATATAGCCCCTACCTACCTGCCTGCCTGTATGTATATAACCCCTACCTACCTGCCTGTCTGTATATAGCCCCTACCTACCTGCCTGTATATAGCCCTACCTGCCTGCCTGTATATAGCCCTACCTACCTGCCTGCCTGTATATAGCCCTACCTGCCTGCCTGCCTGTATATAGCCCTACCTGCCTGCCTGTATATAGCCCCCCAAAGCCCTGCCTGCCTATATGTAGCCCCTATAGCCTCCCCAAAGGCCTGCCTGCCTATATATAGTCCCTATAACTTGCTCTATGCCCTGCCTGCATGTATGGGCCCCTTATAGCCTACCCTAAGGCCTGCCTGTCTACATATATGGCCCTATAGCTACCTAATCCCTACCTTCCTACCTATATGGCCCCTCTACCCTGCCTGTCTATATGGGGCCCTATACCTAAACCCTGCTTGACTGCCATTATGGGGCCCTATAGCTTCCTAAACCCTGCATATGTTGGGACCCTATTGCCTACCTAAACCTGGCCTATCTGGGGCCACCTATAGCCTATGTAAGCCCTGCCTGCCTAAATGGACCCCCATATGGCCAGGGGGGCAGGGAGTGAGGTGCTGGAAAAGTGAGGATTCTGAGATATTTGTGTCTCAATCTCCAGGGACAAGTGTCTGGGAGATGTCATCATGGCGGGCTGAACTGGATGCAGAACAACAGGGAAAGTCAACGACTCGTCAGAGAAACGTCACCTGTGAGTCACAAGATGTAACTACACTACAATCACATATGTCTGCAGAGTCTGTGTACACTGGTGTCTACCACTATATGGTCACTGTATGGTTGTTATATACAGTCTGCAGAGCCTGTGTACACTAGTATATACCACTATATGGTCACGTTATGGTGGTACTAGTGGTCTTTTGTATGCTGATCAGTAATAGAATAGGGGTATTATTTATAATTTATAATTTGTGGTCTTGTTCTGGCGGTATAATCAGGTCCATATGTAGCAGTGTTATTGGTAAATGTTGGTTTTGGTATAGTTTGGTCGCCCTATGTTGGTGATATGCTGGGTGAGGTTTTTTACTCCTTGAATTATCTACATTACCGAACTGCAGGTTCTGGTAAATGTTCGGGGTCGGGGCGGCGGGGGGGGGGGGAGCAGGGGGCCCCATCCAAAAGTTTGCTATGGGGCCTCTAGTTACGCCCCTTGGCACTATCTCTATGTCAGCAGAAATAAAGTTGCAATAGTATGTAGAGACACAGATAAGGAGACAGTAATAGCTGGACCTGCAGCATTTACATGAAGAAATGAAGAGAGTACTAACTATACCCACTACTATCTTTTCCATTGGGCACACTAGACATTTTCCCAGGACATCATGAGTATAGGGGCTCTGGGTGGTTGGAGATATGGTGATATTTGTTCCTTGCGTTGTGGTGTTATTTGTTAAATGCATAACTATTATGTAGCTGTATGTTACATAAAAGAAAATACGTATAGCTATTTGAATGCATTTATGTTAAATATATTATCTTGAATAAATACATCTTTATAGACTCCAGCAACTCTAAAGAGAAATGAACCAGCAGCACTCTGTAGATGCCAAGAAATGGATAAACACTGAATATATGGATTATCTTAAAGAGTACCTATCACCTTCAGAGAAACCTCATGAAGTAGAAGAAGACTAAAATACAAACACTTTCTCAAATATGCTTCTTTAGGAAAATCAAAGCATTCCACCTGTAATTCTGTTGTTTTTTTTTTTTTTTTTTTTTAAGTCCTGGCCCTTTAAGACAGCTCTGAAGTCGGTTCAAGTCGAAACCTGACAGCTTGATGTATGACTATGTTGACAGTTGTATCAAATCTCCTGCCTCTGAGCTGGGAGAGCCTACTGCGCTGGGAGGAGCCTGTAAGTCTACATCATGTGCACGCCAGCAGCAGTGTGATATAGATGCCTGTGTTCTATGAATGAGGAGACTGAAGGAATAGGTAAACTCTGTCACACTATGTCCTCAGTGTGCTGTGCCTGTTGTACTATATTTAGTGAGAGACTCAGATTACCCTGTACAATCAGCTATGTCCTCAGCTCCCCCTGCACAGCTGGTATCTCCCAACAGAATGAAAAGATTCTCCTGAGTTACAAAGTGAAAGTAAAACTTGTTCCCCTGTAAAATTGAGGGAAACCCTCTGGATTGCTAATGACATGTATTTGAGAACGTCTTATAATTTCATCTACTATCAATTTTTGTGTGTTTGTGTGGAGGTGGTAGGTACTCTTTAAAGTGCATTTCTGCTAAATCTAGTAAATCTGAAAATTTAAGGCTCTTAGCTCACATTTCTAATCAAAACTGTGAGGGCCAGTCCACCAGCGGTAAGGTGTCCTCAGCTCAGATGGGGACGTGCATTCTACAATGTCACCTCTCTTGATGACTTTCCAGGCCTCCATACTTTTCAGGGCATGAGAGTCCCAGCTATACCCTGTTCTGAACACAAATAGCCACTGTTCTAGCTCTAGTCAGCAAGGTGAAACTAAATGTGATTGGTCGTGCTTAAGGGTGGTTGGAAGTGCGGCCTCATTTGGTGTCATATAATAATCTCATGTGTTTGGGCAGAGTCTAGTGCACTGCTTTGCCCGGAGACCCATAGTGCTTTTAAGATCGCCTTGACTGTATCCACATAATTAAGAGGGAGAGATATGGAGACAATACTATATGTTCCTACATTATTTACAGAGATATATGTGTCTGCAGTGTTACTTGTACATACATCTGTAGAGTGGAGACTAGCAGTTCACTCGCCAGCCAGGTAAACTGAAGGCGCAGGCGGTAATGAGAGCCCGGGGAACAACAGAAAGTCAGTTAATGCAGTTGGATGCAGCAGAGAGCAGATGTTTTAACTCCTTACAGACACTGGACGTATGAGTATGTAGTATGAGTATACTAATGCCAGCAAGAGGCTTTGTAGAGGGATCCCAGCGCGATCCCGTTACATAGCCGGTGAGTATTAGCTGCTAATTGCAGCTAACAACCAGTGGTTACAGCACGGGGTGGTGCCTACACCATCCTGCACTGTTTAACCCCTTAGAAGCTAAGGCAAAAATGGCCGCGCCCGCTAAGTCAGTGGTTTTTTTGCACTCCACCCACCTGCACAGGCTTTTAAATCAATGCAGCGTACCTTATAGCTGGAACCTTCTCCTCTTGAAGTGTGGAGGTCTGAGAACAGGCACTAAGAGAGGTTATGTTAGAGTAGGTTCCAACCTGTATTGAGGTCCCCTTGCTGATTGGGAGGTGAGTTTCAGCAGTTTTGATCAAAAATGTGAACTAAGAACCTGAAAAATGTTTTCATGTATTCTAAGTAGCAGAAATGCTTTTCCAAAAATTCCTATGTGCCTTTTGATAGTTTTCAGTGTTAGTAGTGGGCTGTTGATATTGGATTGTTTTAAATGTTACTGCCACACCAGTGTGCACCTACAGTATGCTCATTTTATTCAAAAAAGTTTTTGGGATGTGCAGACCAAATATTGTTTTCTAAATCAATGAGAAACAGTGCCACGCACCATTCCTCACTTCAAGTTGGGTGCCCGCAGCGAAATCATGGGGCCCAAATTGCTTAACATTTTAGCTGGAAGCCTTGTGAAGGCTTCCATTGCCGCCATGTTTTCGATTTTGCTACTTCCGGACCCAAATAGGAAGTAGTAAAACCGCCATCTTTGTACACCATAATGCATTGTATTACAATGCATTAGGCTGTATAAGCGATTGCGCCCTTGAGGTGAAGCACCCTAGCGGACTTAATGGTTTAAGTTAAAAAGTTTAAAGTGTAAAAAAATTAAAAGTTCAAATCACCCCTTTTGCTTTTACAAAAAATAAGAATAATAAAAAAGTTACACATATTTGGTATTGCCACGTCCAAAAAAGTCTGATATATTAAAACATAACTTCATTTATCCTGTTCGTAAAAGAAATCCAAACACCAAAATTGCCTTTTTTTGTTCATTTCACGTCCCATAAACATTGGAATAAATTTAATAAAAAAAAGTCACATGCATTCAAAATTGGTACCAATAAAAAGTTCACTTCAGCCCACAACAAAAATTGCACCTCTCACCTCCCATAGGATGTTAGCACATAAAAATTATTGGTCACAAGAATTGTGCGCCATGCAAAAATTTCAAAATAGAATAAATGTTTGGATTTTTTTTATTGTACAAAACAGGATAAAACTACAGGTTGGTCTTGCCAGATTCGTATCTACTGTCAGAATACAGATAAACACATCATTTTACCAACGATTGATGTTGATCTAAGGCACTTTATAATGCGCTGAGATCAAGGGGCGTGTGGAAGGTGTTGCATCTATATTATACGAAGTACACAATGTTATGGGTTCAGTACAGCAACCAGACGAATTACTGCCGCTATAACAGGTAGACATTTTAGAAGGTGGATTACTGAGCCTGAAGTGTCATTTTTTTGCGCTAGGAATGTGCCTGATTTATAAACTCCGTGGTAGAAACAGCGTCTTAGGATTCTGGGCATTCTAACTACTTTTGAGCGCAAAAAAAATGTTCCGCACGGGCTCATTACATTATACATACATGTACCACTTTATTTACAGCGGTATAATACCAGAAACTGACTATGATTTACTATGTGATGAAATATTTCCCTGAGGTAACCAGTAGGTTTTAATTCGTATACACTGTGAGAGCTGCTTTAGCCTTGTCTTAATACCTACATGGTGTGGTCCTTTGCTTTTTATGAGTTCTAGAAAGTTAATTTAATGTTGCCAGTAATCAATAAGGATATTAAATGTAGCTTTGGTAGGAAGGGATATCCAATCATGATTATGCCATCCATGGTGTGGTGGGTAACCATCACATTAAAGTTGAAACAGTGTTTAACATACACTTTATAGAAAACAACGATTTGCATGTTTCTTCTCACTAATTTGTATGATATCAGAATAAACCTTACCCGTTTTTGGTAAATTAGGAATCCAACACATTGATGTATTATTTGCCATATGAGAAAATAAATGAGAGAGAGAATTTTTAAGCATTTTTTATACTTTCTGCACAAGTCAAAATCTTTACATACATTTCATCAGTATTTGGGTTGCTTTGCCTTAAACTGTTATGACCTTGGGACAATGCTTTTGATATGCTTCCAAGCTTCCACTATAGTTGGTAGGAGATTGTTCTCCTGACAGAACTGATGTAATGAACAATGTTTGTAGGTCACTTGCTAACACCGCTTTTTCCGCTTGCCCATAAATATTTCAATTGGATTGAGATCCGGATTTGTGATGGCACTCCAAAACATTGACTTGGTTATCTTAGCATTTGTATACCAGTCTGGCAGTTTGCTTCAGGTAATTTGTATTTGAAAGACCCATTTCCCCAAGCTTTAACTTCCTGGCTGATGTCTTTAGATGTTATTCTGTATTGCCATCATAATCTTCTTTCTCATGATTCATCTGTTTTGTGAAGTGCATTAGTCCTCCTGCAGCAAAACACCCCAATGATGTTGTCTCCCTGTGTTTCACAGTTGGGATGGAGTTCTTTGGCTTCAAGCTTTTCCTTTTTCACTCCAATCGTAACGATGGTCATTTTGGCCAAACAGTAAAATTTTAGATTTGTCAGACACAGGAGGGCACTGTCTACAAAATAGGGGGTCTTTGTCTCTGTGTGACATGAAAAATCTCTATTACGGATTTTTTTTGTTTCTTTTGAATAAGGCTTCTCTTTTCTGGCAGAGGGGCATTTTAGTGTTGTTGTATTACTTTAAATCGTTTCACTGTGGATAATGTCTCATGCTTACCAGCTGCAAGCCAGACATCTGTCAAAAGGTACTTTTGCTTTTATTCATTCGGGGGGTGCGAGTTGATTTACACATGTCGACCAAAGAATTTCATCTCTGGAGTGACCACAGATAACTCTTCTGATATTCCATCCTCTGTCGTGTACTCGTGAATTAATGTTTGTACAGGATGAAACAAGGGCACCTTCAGGTGTCTGGAACCTGCTACCAAGGATGATCCCGACTTGTACAAGTCCACAATTCTCTTCTGATTATCCTTGGATGATTTATGTGACTTTTCTTCAATTTTACACACTGAGTCAGTGTGTTTGTTAGTGTGCAATAGAAAAAAAAAAATACACAGTGTGTGCATATTAATCTCAGGATGTTACCAATAAATCATATCGAGAACGTTTCCGAAGATACTGATATTCATCATAGGGGTTCGTCCCAAATTGTTTAACGGCATTGTAATCCTAGTGTAGGCAAATCTTTTGACTTCTGCAGAAAGTTAATCATACGACCTTAAAATGCTCTCTTTCATTATTTCTGTATAATATAATATAATTGGGTAATCCTAATTGACTAAAACAGGTAAAGTTTATTCTGATTTATGTCTATAGTGAGAAAAAACTATAGCAGATGTGCTCTTTTTATAAAGTTGTTTATGTAATGTTTTGCGTTTCTCGATCTGTAGGTATTGCTACTGGTGTGGTCGTTCTTCTGGCTAATATCATCGCTATGGCCCTGGTGTGGATGGTGTAAACGTTCAGGGTTATGTGTCTCGGGTTTATGACACAAGATTTATATAATATATTAACCCTCCTCCCACACATTTTTTTGGATCCATGGCTATCATTATGATCACTTACCTTCATCTAAAAATAAATATGCTAACCGGTAGAAACTGTAGTCCTCGGAGCCAGTGACTGTAGCTGGTGGGAGAAAAAAAATGGCAGGCATGATTTTTAATGCAATGTGTAGCTTAACAACTTATTTGGCTGACAAGTAATTTGTGGTAAAGATGTTGACATAATGTTAATCATGTTCATGCCTCTGTCATGGTTGTCTGCACAGACCAATTGACTATTCAGCTAAATCAAAGAGATGTGTCTTCTGTATGACCTGTGCAAGGTGGAAGAATGGAGTAGCTGAAGCGCTGAAGAGAGATGTGACATCATTATTTAACAGTGAAGAAAATTTCAAGCTTCAGAATGGCATTCTATTTGAATGCGCCATTGTCATTAGGTGACTATGGCCATTGATATACTCTTTTTTTTTTGCTGTTACTCTCTCAGAGGGATGACCCTGTTTCATTTGGTCTCTTCCAATGGTGTTCTTGGATCTCGTGATAGAGGCTGAGGGCAAGGGAGGAATCTGGGTGCCCTTGGGCCGGTGTGTATGGCTAAGGGTAAAGGTTATCAAGTGCACTAAAATGACGGCTGAGGACAAAATGCTGTTTGTGCACTTCTCTTTACTTTCTGTAAACCGAACGGATGAGGAATTGGTTCTCATTGAATTGTTCTATTCAAATGGTATTACTATTTAATAGCTTGTTGTTAATGGAGATGTTGTATAAATGGGTATTTCTACATGTTTTCTATGGTTATTGCCTTTAAGCATATTTGTATTTGTGACATACACTAATTTATTGTAGCCTTACTCACGCTGATTAGTATGTAAATCATCAAGTTTTATGATGCGATTGGGTGAACAGATGAAGCAAATAATACTGTAGCGTGTGAAGAGAATTAGTTGAACGTAGAGGTTCTGAGAAGAGAAATACTCTAGAAAGAGATTAGGTGTATTGTTTTCCTTCTTGTGTTACATATATGCCTTTTATGTTTTTCCTGTTTTTAGTACGTGGGTTAATATATACTGCTGTCTGGTGTAATGGGGCACATCTTTTTCAGTGGGCTTAGCTGACAGTGTAAGTTTTTTAGAGACAGAGATATCCCTTGTTCTATCACTAGAAATAAGAGCTGTGGCGCAATTCTATCTTTCAGTCTACGAAGGTGAAGTACTGACTTCCGAAGACTCTTGTTCATGAGATACATAAGTTTAGAGTTTTATCTTAGTTGGGAAAATATAAATTGATATGCGTGATGATCAGTCATTGTTTAATAGTGTTCCAGAATTTCCCCATACATGGCTCACTGATAGAGCGTTATATCTCTAAACCGTTTATATTATTATTGCTACTAGTCTTTCGACATGTTTTCCACTTGCGTTCTGTCGTTTAATCCAGTTTAGTATAGTGGGGCTGTATAATTTTATTTACCCTTATCTACTTTATAATGCGAGTTTGGTTTCGCTAGCTGGGAAGGAGTGTCTTTTTTAAGGGTCAACAGCCAATTATTACTTTAGTATTAATAAATGCAGAAGAGCATAATTACTTAATTACTCGGTATATATTTTTGATCTGTTTAAGGAGTTGGGAATGATTTTGGTGGTGTGGTCAAGTAGCATGTTGAGACGATTGTGTCGGAGAATTTTATTGTGGTTACTGCTGTCGCTGATGGCGCAGGTTAAGGGAGTCAGGTGGAAGAGTTGTTCAGCATGAGTCTATGGCGTTGGATATTTATAGACACTAATTAAGAGTCGCAATGATTAATACTCAATCATGGTGATTTTGAGAGACGATGTACTAAGCAGATGTGAATCGTGGACCGCAATCATTTAAGAAGATGATGGCGCATAGAGCTTACTTCAGAGATGGTGAGGTAATCGCGAGTGTAGGTTGTAAGGCTGAGAGTGGTGTATTTATTTAGTATTTGGTCGAGATGCATCTATACGTTTTGGTATTGTGAAGGTGTACGCTTAACAATATCATATATAAGCAAGATCCATGATCCTAGACAAATATACTTGTCTTTAACTGCTGTTTGTTTTTGTTTGTGTAGCTGTATGGATTTAAACAAGGATGGTTCTGTTGTAAAAGGCTGGAGTAGATGTATGCATAATGTTTTTACTGTAAGGAGCATCAAGCAATGGGGATGAATGTCTTTTGTAGGGGAAAACTAAGTGCGTGCAGTAGTCTCGAGAGCACGGCTGTTATAGTTTTCTTACAGTTTATAAGCAAGGGTGGTTGTGCTGTAGGAGGAAGAAGTAGGTGGATGCACAGGATTTATGTGAGCCGGGATGGTGGCTAGAGTGAATTATCTAATGCACTATTTTATATCTTTTCGTTCGACTTTCTTCTTCACAGAGAAATTGGAGCGGAAACTATTTCTTTGTTCCTCATCTCTGACTTCCTATTTCATTTATATGACTGTTCTATCAATGCTTGTTGATGGTATTAAGACTTGTATTCCTGTAATCCATGATGCCGCTAGTATTAGTGTGATCTTGTTTTTTATTGGCTCACTCCTTGACTGTATACATGTTTCTGTGATGACTCAGCAAATGTTACTCAGTGTGTTTTTATGTCATGACAGTAGCTGAGATGTTACGCAATTCTTTGGCTTTGTACTCTTCTAGAAGGCGAGAGTTGAGTGTGTAGTCTCCTTGGAGCATGGTTTCCAAAGGTTTTCTCTCCGTGTCCTCAATGATACTCCTGGCTCCTGATGTCATGTTGCTTTAGGGAGCATTTGTTTAAGTCCTCAGACAAGTTGAGAGGTATTGCTTAAGGCTTTTGTGTAGGTGTTGCGCGAGGATATTTCTAGATTATTCTCGATTATTACAGGTTAAATGATCA
The DNA here is from genome assembly GCA_025379985.1 of Phyllomedusa bahiana. Taxonomy (NCBI): domain Eukaryota; kingdom Metazoa; phylum Chordata; class Amphibia; order Anura; family Hylidae; genus Phyllomedusa; species Phyllomedusa bahiana. Next base: position 60,176 of record JAODAL010013275.1, read on the forward strand.
TGGTCGCGCATTATACTATTAAGATCTTTGTGGGCTGCACTCTGCTACTTGTTTTCGGCGTCCTTCCTTGTAATTTTTGGACGCGGCAGCAAATGAGGTATTAACATGTAATGGAGAAGTGTGTGGATGTCGTGTGTTGATGTTGATATGGGATGTGTATTTGTTTGCGATTTTGTCTGGATAAAATCATATTCATTGACTCTGTCTTTTAGCAATTCTAGATTACAAGCGTTTATGTTCAGTTCGCTCTAGTGTGTTCTCTTGTGATCAAGGACACGAACGGCTTCAGCGTAGAATAGTTTCTATTTTCTGTCACTGGTGATAACATTACTATTAGCTCTGTGTTTACCCTTTTACTATTTGTTAGTGAGAGTTAGAAGACTGTGTGAATGCTATTTTTTATGTAGGTATGCTGCGAGAGAGAAGATTTTTAAAGCCACGAGCATCTATCTATAGACTGTGTTTAAATCTTCTTGAGCGGGAGGAGAAGTGCGGGGGGGTTGAGGGAGCAGGTGGGACGCGGGTTCTTGTCTGGGCGCGATCATATGACACTAGCATCTCAATCATAAAGTAAAACTGGATATAAGTTCACCAAGTCTCTAGTGTAGACATAGTCAGTTGGAATATCTTTATGATCTAACAGTTTGCTATGAATTATTATTTTACTGGAGTATTGGAGCCTGAAATTATATTTGGAATAAACATCATTTCTAGTAACTGCAGGTCTCTTTGTTAGTGCAAAAACTCCACTTTTCTATTATCAGTATTACATTTTCAGATGGTGTGTCGTAATTTTTGACAGTACAGCCTGTGACTGTTGATATATTCCACCTTTGGCACTTAAATTACAAACCAGCAATCTTGTAGTCTAGCTCAATGTTTGTTTCGTTGTCGCAAGTATAGAGATATTATCGTGTGGTAGTACAAACACATTCACAGTTAAGTGTCTTTTTACTTTTGCGCACCAGGCCATTGATTGCATTAGATACATCATAGTCAATTGGTAGGTTTAATGCACTTAAACAGCAATTTCTATCACTACTTAATTCCAGCAAACAGGTGATTGAAAAGGTGCAAAAAATACCGTTTATTTATAGTCAAAATAACATAACTAGTTCCGTTTTTTTACTTTTGGCACAGCACTGTTCATTGAGCAGCATCTACTCGTAAATCTTAAGTAACAGCAATTCTCATTACAAACTCACAGGTGAATTGAAAGGTGCAAAAAATAGTTTATTCTATCCAAAACATAACAGTTACGTGTTTGTTTGACTTTTGCGCATCTCCGCAATGTTCATTGACGCAGCATAGTAAATTTATAACTGCCAATTAATATTCACCACAGATGATTGAAAGTGAAGAAAATAGGTTTTTATATCAAAATAACCAGTTACGTGTTTTTTGACTTTTGCCGCAAACACGCTGTTTTCATTGATGCAGCATTTCATTATGGTAAAATTGCTCATTAAAACGCAATTGCATAAGTATTTTCAACCGACATAGCGTGAATTGAGAGGTGTCGAAGTGTATTGTATATGTACACGTAGTTATTGCAATTACTATCATAGCTTATACAGTTTTGTGATTGTTGTTGACTCGTTTTGCGCACCGAGCACTGTTCTTGAGGTGCGAGCGCTATATACGCTTAATCTGTATGATACAGCTCCGGACGGATGAATTGGCTTTGTTGAATCGCTCGGATCTAGGTGGATGACTTTTGTGGGGTTAAGTGACAAAATAATATACGTTTCTAGAGTTGATATGCGAATAAAATCAAATAATCATGAGTTACTGGTGCTTTATTCGTGATGTTTGCTCGGCAAGCGGCCGTGCGCGAATGTTCATGGTGAGGCGACGGCGATGTGTCAATGTGTAAATCGCTTAATATAGAGCGCAATCTTCTTCTTAAGTCACCATCGCGGTGTATGTGAAAGGTGCTCTACAAAATACGTTTATTATATCAAAACATTACGTTACGTGTTTTTGAATTTTGCGCACAGCACTGTTTCATTGACGCAGCATCTACTGTATATTTACACAGCATTTTTTTAGTATGTTACCACAGGTGAAGTTGAACGGTGCAAAAAAAATACGTTCTATTATATCAATAACATAACCGTTAGTGTTTTTTGACTTTTGCGACACAGACTGTCTATTGACGCAAGCAATCTAGTATATATTAAAACAGCAATTTCTTTTCACAGGAGTGAACTGAAAGGTAAAAAAAAAAATACTTTTATATAGACGCATATACGATATTATACCGTGGTTTTGGGACTTTTAGCCTTCAGATTGGTTGATGACACCATGCACAGTTACATATTTGAATCCTCAGCAATTTTTTGTTTTTGATTCGAGGGAGTTTGAGACTCGTGGTGATTTGCCGGGTCTTTACTAAGAGACTTTTCCAAAACTTTCATACTACTAAATTTTTTATTTTGAGAAGGAGCTAAATGCAGGTGGTAGAGAGCTTAAGTAGCCATTAAGAAGGGACGGTAGACTATCTATGGTGGTTAAGGTGATGAGAGGAAGGTGGTCTCATTTCGAGTGTGTGCATGGGTATGACAACGAAGAACTGGTGTCTATCGCTCAGTGGTATGCCACCGTGCCTGATTAGCCAGTGATACACGTGTCGGCTGTCATCGAAGGGGGTCGTAAGTTTGGGCCTGTTGAATCTAAGTAACGCGAACATTCGTCTTCTGCTCATGTTATCTTGTCTCTGTGCAGTTGTCGTTAAATAGTAAGAACTGATTTAAGAGTTTACTTTCCGTCTTTTCTTTGCGTAGCTTCAAGAATGTTAGTCGATCTAAGCTCATCGCTCCTCGTCAACATGTCTCGCTAAAAGTCAAGAGACACATGTACCTGTGGTTCCACCCGTGTGTGATTAATTCATTGTTTTGTAAGAACTTTTGAGGTGACAAAATGCTGGATTGCGTTTTAGTGATTAGCTAACTGATTATATAGGGATTCAGAACGCGGAGGCCAAAAGAAGGATGTTCTTCTTCTGCTCTGAGGCGCAGTTACTGATTCAATCGCAGGAGTGAGTGAAGGTGAAGGTCCGAGTCAATCGGGCGCGCACAAGATAAATCGCGGGTCGGGTCTGCGGGGCAAACGCCTCGTGACAGTGCATCTGTTGTTGTATGCCCTGCAGCTTGGATGGCTCTGAAAAGTGAAGAGATAGCTCGAGCCAATGTAACTCTGTTGTTTTAGTTCTTTGTTAGCTATGAATGATTGGACGGAATATACATTTGTCGGATCTAATTCATGTTGTTCACTTTTTTTTTTCTCTACCGCAGAATTTGGTTTCGATGCGCTCTTCGATCACTGGCCGAGGAGGAAGATCGGATGGGGGTGGGAGTGTACCTTTGTATAGGTTCGTCGCACAATAAAGGGGCGCGAGTGCGTGGGTGCAGAAGTCCGTGAGTATGATTGCACAGCCTATAGGTGCAGCGCAGTAAACACCGCTCCTTCGTTTATCGCCTTCACAAAAGGTCAGGAGACCTCTCAAGGCCTAAGGCTTTCTTTGTAGAGCTCTGTATTCACAGCGATGTCATATGCTCGCCTTGGGAGTAAACGGCAATTAAGTATGTCGGACTATAACTTAAGTGGTTAACCACACAAATGTTAAGTCAAAGGGGCATTATGAGTCTGAAATGGAGGGAAAATTGCCGAAATGCCAGTCGAAGCGGGCCTCTCTCCAACCTAGCTTGGTCACCCACCTCTCGTCTCCGCCTCTCTCTACAGCACCACAAGCGTTATCCAGTTGCCCATGTTCTTCGAGGCATGATCGGGTTCAGTCCTCACATTCAGCCTCGCACCTGTCGAAGTACCACAGAAACACTAGAGACCTTCGCTTCATTCTCCTTCTGGCACGTTTGATGACTGCACGCCCAGTCCAGCGGCCAGGCTAGCAGCCAGTATCTGTCTTCAGCGTTTGGGAGCAGTAAGAAACACTTTCAACACTAAACCATCCGCAATGCCAAATGCTGCATGTTGGCAATTGCGAGGCATTTGGCCTTGGTGAAATTGTTGTCCTTTCGGTTGGTGGAATACAGATGGGATTTCCTGTATCATAATTTCTCCCCCCGTCTTTGACTCGCTTGCCCCATACCAGATGCCCGAGCAGGCATTTCTTGCAGATATAGCGTCCTGCCCTGCCAGACACAGTGTCACCTATATATATTATCAAGGCGTTGTATGCATCATGTGTCGGAAAATTCCATCTCACCACGAACATGGATAGTAGAAGCACGGCCAAACAAAAAAAAAAAAAAATAAAAAGAAATCAGTGCCGCTATATCTCTGTTGCAGTACACTGGGTTAGCTGGGTGGATGTCTCTGGGGGTGACCGGTGAGCTCTCAGGTCGGCGCACGCTCTTCGCAAAACCGCAGGGCAAGGTTGCAGGGCACTTCTTTTCCCCAAGGTCTCTGGAGGCATACGTGCCACGAGGGCGAACCAGGTGTTCGAAATTAATCTGCCTTGGAGTCGATCCACTAAAGGTCAGGAGTTGTGCGTTTTAAGCAACGAGGGGGGGGGGGGGGGGGGGATCGGCGCTGGCTGGGTGTCTATGACTTTGTGCAAGGCAAGAGTGGGGTGAGCGACTAACGGTGAACTCTAGATTGGGCCGCCCCGTACAGATTCGGTAGGGCGGTGGAGCCACATTACGGTTCAGCAACTTAGCTGGTCTACTTGTCAATGAACCTTGTAGTACAGTCAGATATCATTTTCAAGGAGTTCTGCCAGGGGTTTGGGTCTACTGCATGTTTCTGAATTGAAGTCGCCTCGAGTCTGGTTGAATGGTTTCGCTTAACTTCGAGTTCGCTACCACTAGCTTCGTTCTCGTCCGAGGCTGCGTTGAAGCGTTAGTCGCACTCCCGTTCAACGTCTCATGTTGAACGTTCGTGGACTAACACGCTAGAATTCCACCTCTCAATTGCTCCACGACGACTTGTGGCTATAGCGGCAATTGCCATTACGGAGTTACGAGTTGACTACTATGGCTGACAAAGAGCTATGAGTAACCGGACTCTCGGGGTGTTGTAATCCAAACGATGAGTATGCGGCAGAGTGAATGAGCTCGTGCACAATCCTTGCTCAGTTTGAAGAAAGCCACACTTAAATATGGTCAGTGCAGGACATTTGCTTTTCAGCATGTGATTCGTGGTGATCTTAGTTCTTGGCAACGAAAGTTGGAATTCGTGATAACATACTGGTCGCCAGGACGGAGGAGGGAGACGGACACAGATGCGGGCACGGAGCCTTTTTTCCGCATCAAATCCACAAGGCCCTGAAGTTTCACAATTTCATCGTTTCATTAGGCAGTGGTTCGGGTCCAGGTGCTAGTGCAAGGTGCACGATCAGCTTCCAGGGTGCCTATCTCAGGCAAGTCAGGGCTAGTGTCGGATAGCTGTGCAGGAGGCAGAGGAGGTGGAGGAGTATTCCTAGAACCGATGTTACCGAAGTCCTGCCTTGGGAAGAGGTTGACGCGGAATTTGAGGTGGAGGGGAAGCATGAGGTAGATCTCGTTTGTGTGCCCTCGACCAGAGCTTGGATATCAAGGCTATTTCACTTGAGTGTTGGATGCTCATTTCTCAACAGGATTGGCAATAGGCCATCAAAATGATCATGTTATCTGGGTGGCCACCATCCTGGATTCCGGGTACAAAAAAAAAATAGCATTTCTTCTCCCACCCAAATAGAGCAGTACAAATCGCGCGAAATGGAGACTTGCGTGTTGAGATCAATGGCAGACATCTGTTGCGTTGCTTTCACCGTTCCATAGAGCTCGCACGGTGAAAACATCAGCAGACAGTGACTGTCCCGGTAGGTGTGACAAGTAAGGCGTAGCTTCGTTAGCAGATCTCTCTTGGCAGAAGGTGGACAAGTAAGACCTAATCGGAGTGACTTGGCATATCTTTGATTTACCTCTCTCACGATGCAATTGCAGGGCACACAGCCAACACAAAGCGATCAGCTTAAGCATTGGGCAGGATATACAGGTCTCAACAACTCGATGTTTTTGCATGTGTTACCGGAAATTGAGGACGTATGCGTATCAAAAATGGACTCGAATGCCCGAGTTGGTCGTTCACGCTCCATAGGGTTGTTGTCCTGTCCAGCAGCCAGGTCATAGTATGATAGGATTCAGGCACCCGATGGAGGTAGTATTAAAGAACAATATTCGCATCGGGCGTTCCAAAGATAGATGTGAGTGTATCGTTTGACTATTTGTCATCAGTTGACTCAGGCTTGGATATTGATGTTATGTTGTTGGCACCAATCTTGCCCGAGGTTCACGATTAGTTGCTCCTATAGTCTTCTTCACATTCCTTTTAAACAGAAATGGTCATCTTGAAACTTTTTTTTAAAATGATCATTTCTTACTGCTAATATTTGTATTTATCTTTTTCTCCCAACAAGTTATTTTTGTGTTTTGCTGTGAGGTAGGACTGTAAATGACAGAATGCTTTCTGAACATTCACCGTATTATTTACTCACTTTATCTAAGAGTTTATTCGCCTTGTCATGGTTTTTGAGGTCATGTTGCTGTGAGATACAGCAAATAATCTCATGGTCTTTGGTACAGAAACTGTGGGGACATGTTAGTGGAATTTTCCCTCACAATTTTTAATGTGGTTTGAGAAGTTATTTATAATTCTTTGTGGGTCATGTTGCTGTCGACGATACTGCCTATAATTATAGTCCCTATTTGTATCAGAAATGTGGACTTCTATGTGGCCATTTACTCCCTCCACGCAAATCTCTTTAACGTAGTGGACTGTAGAAGTCTTTATTTATATTTTTTGGAGGTTCCATGTAGCTGTGAGCATAACTCAGAAAAATAATCTCGGTCGTTTTAAAACAGATCTGTGGTTTCTAAGTCGGCATTTCCTCCTCACAATTTTTAAACAGTGCTGAGAATGTTCAATTTTTATAAATTTTTTGTCAGCTGCTTTGAATGCAGCATTACTACACGGTTCTCTTTTCTATAAAATGTTGTTTACTAACAGAATTGGTTTCTTCACGAATTTGTCAAGAGTGGTCAAGGGTGATGGTGTGTCAGATACACGGAATAGTTAGGACATGTTAATGGGAATCATATTGCAAATGATTGTTTTTGCAAGATCTTTAACATAGAATATAATCCTGTATTGAGTCCAATCCATTTATACAATGAAAAAAGAGAACAAAGAGACATGGTGGGTTCCATCCTATTTTAAAAATTGTGTTTTCTATGATTTAAAGTACTAAAAACTTGCATGTATAAATTAGCTGGTAAAGACTTATCTGAATTGTACCAAACAAAGGAGGTAAAGGAAAAAACTGACTCGTGTAGTTATTCAGAGGAACAGGGAGTATGGAGCACGCGAAGAGAAGCAAAGTAACAAGAGACCGTTTCACGCCAGTCACGTTGAGTTAAAAATTGAGAAACAAGAATGCCCAAGGAAGGGACCTGGGTGTAACAGAGCGGTTCAACACCTAAGTATCTACATGTGAAGCTCAATTGGTACCACTCTAAGGAGGGGCAAGCACGTTACAACGGTATTGATGTGTACAGATGGAAGGCTGAGAGTTCTCACACTTCGCTTCCGCACTCTGCTTTCGCAACGAAGTTTTCGTTGCTGATATGTCAGGGATTTTTAACCTGCGTGTTTTTAGATCGAGGACGCCAGCATGTGCTTTCACGCACCACTGTAAAACTCCGGCCTGGGTCATGCTGTGGCCTCAGGACAGGTCATCAGTCAATGTCCAGTTCAACTAAAATGGTGGTGTAAGATCCTTTTTCCTGGAACATTATTTGTGGGGGTCTTGAGGTTTGGGGCTCATGCTGTGTGCCCTGGACAGGTATGATGTCAATGTCAGGTGAAACTTAAAAGGTGGGTTGAAAGACTCTTTTCGGCACTTTTATTAATGTGGGGTTATTGCAGGTTTGGGGCTCATGCTGTGGCTCCAGGACAGGTTTAGTCAATGTCACAGTTAACTAAAATGGTGGGTGAAAGAATCCTTTTCGGCATTTTTAAATTGTGGGCGTCATGCAGGTTAGGGGCTCATGCTGTGGCTCCAGGACAAGGTCTTAGTCAATGTCCAGTCGATAACTACTATTGGTGTTGAAAGACTCTTTTTCGGCACTTTATAAATGTGGGGGTGATTGCAGGTTTGGGGCTCACTGCTGATGGCCCAGGGACAGGTTAGTCATGTTCAGCTGATGTAGGAAACTAACATGTGGGTTGAAAGACCCTTTTTCGTGGCACTTTTTAAATGGTGGGGGTCCTGCATGGTCTTGGGATCATGTGTGGCCCCAGGACAGGTCTCCGTCAATGTCAGTTCAATAAAGGGGGGGGGGTTGGTTGAAAGATCTTTTTTCAGGAGACTTTTTTAAATGTGGGGTCTGCAGGTTTGGGGCTCTTGCTGTGGACAGGAAAGGATATAAGACAATGCAGTGAAACTAAAATGGGTGGTTGAAAGACTCCTTGTTGCGGACTTTTTAAATGTGAGGGGTCCATGCAGGTTTGGGGCTGATGCTGCGTTCAGGACAGGGTTATTCAATGTCAGTTCAAAGTAACATGATCTGTTAAATATATGCCTTATGGCACTTTTTAATTTGTGGGTGATTGAAGGTTTAAGGGGTCAGGACTGTGGTACAAGGAAGGGTAGTAACTAGGTGTGTGATTTTTTTTCTGTGGATTTTATATATCTAGTGGTTGGCATTAGGCAATGTAGAACGTTATTTGACTGTTGTGGATGTTAATTTCGTTCATCCAGCTTGTTTGGGTGTAATAATGAAGGTCGTTGCGTGCTCTCCCACTTGCTTTAATGGTCATCGCGCTAATGATGCTACTATCGAAAATTATCGATAGCGGCGATTCGTCTCATCGATCGATCACGACTAAGCCAACGCAATCGCTCAACACTACTCATGAGTCCTAGATTTGCTATTCTCAACTTTTTTCACAGTTTGCCTGGACATTTCTAGGTGACTAAGTTACATGTTCCTAACACTGATCAAAACTGGTCCTAACAGTGGTCAAAACTGTTTTATATATATATATATATTATATATATATATATATATTATATATATATATATTTTATATTATACACACAGACACACACACGCACACACGCACCCCAAAACACACATGGTTAGGTAGCTGTTCAATAATAATAAGATCTAACCCCCTAAGCCAAACGCTTGAAAAGTACTTAATGACCAGCATACTTTTTTAGCTTTTGCCTCCTTGCATTTCAGCAGTAATAATTTTTTTTATTTTTTCAATGACGCAGCTGTATGAGGCCTTGTTTTATACGGGAGAAGTTGTACTTTTTGGAGGAGTAGTTTAAGAATTTTTTTTTATTTTTAATTATTTTTTTCACACCATGCACATTTCACACTTAATAACTTTTAAGATTAATTCTCCACAGTTGTGTGAATACCTGATATGTGTAGGAGTTTTTTTTGTGTGTAATGTCTGCACAATTACTTTTATTAAATATTTATTTTTATTTTATTATTTATTTATTTTCTACACTTCTTTTTTTATCCCTTGAAGGGATAACTGTTTTACATTTTTTTAGACTTAGTAATGTATTAGCATATTCAAATATGCTAATACATTACAATCTGTGTCAGTCTGACACAGGCAGCAGTAAAGGCAGTCACAGTCTGCCCTGACTGCAGACTTGTTACACAGACAGCCCTGAGGCCTGACTGTTCAGACCTTACCCAGCTGCAAAAGGGTCACTGGGAGTCCCGATCACCCGGCAGAGCAGGGAAATGCCCTTCGATTATGCTGCGGTCATGTACCATGGCAATCAAATGGTTAAGCACCAGGGAGCAGAGGTTTCCCCCGCTTCTCTGAAGTACAGCTCTGTGCCTAGCACAGCTGCGGCACCCGGAGCCACAAAACCCTTATTTTGCAGCGACACCAAAACATGTTGCTGCAGATGAATGACCTGAAATGCCCAACGTCAAAAGACAGTGGGCAGTCGCTAAGGGGTAAATGAAGCAAGGTTAACCTATTTTGGCCCTCAATTACTAACGTGGTTGCACCTGAAAAGTGTCTTGAAATGCGCTAAAAAGTGGATCATTTTTGGTGCAGCGTGTCCCAGACACATTTATTATGGGCTTAAGATACTCTCTGCACACTGCTCAAAGGGTGGGTGTGGCTTACCAAAAGTGGGTGTGGTCACACAGAAAAGCAGAAATTGGCTATGATGTGACATGCTGCAGCACAACCTGTACCAAAAATGTGCCAAATTTCCAACTTCTGGTGTAGAAAGTAAGCAAAAAAATGTTGTGTAAAAAGTTCACAAATCTAAAGCGCCACCAATTTATCAATCAGCCCAAGGCATTGTGATACATTTTATGCAATAACTAGACTGCTGTCTAAATTACGCTCTCTAACTTTTAGACAGCGATAGTAGATGAGGACCTATATTTTTTAGCAAAATGCAACAAAATGTTGGCCCTCATTTACTATTGCTGTCTAAAAGTTACACTAGTTAAGGTGCGTTCACACGGCAAAGACAAAAATCGGACCGGTATTTAGTCCTTTTTTTGCATGCAGGGGAGCAACTTTTGTCCGCGGTTTGTGGATTCAAACCATCCCCCTTCACGCCCGTATGTTCATGTTCTGCACGAAAACCGGGCGGAAGAATGAATATGTTCTAAGTTTTTAGGAACTTCAACGGTGTCAAAAAACTTCCAGCAGAAAATTTGTGCAGTGTGGACTGCTGCACGGATTTTCTATTTAAATCAATGTAAAATGATGGTGGTCACTTTACAGACGGTTTTCAAATATGTCTGTAAAATCGACTGAAAACCCTTGCCATGGGGAAAAGCCCTAAGGGCATGTCCCCACAGCACGGGTTTGCGGACAGTTTTTCAAACAGTTTGTGGTTTTGCAGACTGTCTGAAAAATCAGCCGAAAATAAGCAGAACGGGGTGCTATGGCAAACCCATGCAGCAGTCCACATTTCACAGGTTTTCCACCCGCAGGCCGCCTGCAAAACATTCTACAAGCACATTATTCCATCCGGTTTACGGATGGGATCTGTGCTTGTGAATGTGAAGGGGGAGGGCTTTTCTCCGCTTCTCGCGGAGAAAAGCTGCCCCTTCCGCGGCCGTGTACACTGCACACAAACTGGACAAATACCGGTCGGATAAACTGACCGGTATTTGTCCCTTGCCATGATAACTCACCTTTATAGGGACATGGTTTATAAGATTCTGTAGTCTGGACATGAATTGTTGACTTTTATGAGATATGCAGATGCTTAGTAGAGGGCAAAAAGGCAATCTCAAAACTCTACACATCTATATGGTGCTCTCCCAAGGAGAGATATTCCCCTTTCTGAGCCACTCATTGCCTCCCACCCAGCCAATCAGTATCACTCTGCTCTACAATGATGAGGGTCAAAACCCTGAAATGGCTGTCTTTAGAGAAGTAATACTGGCTTGGCTAATATCCCTTTTGCTTCTTAAAGATTCAGTGAATCAGGAGCAAATTAAGGATTTGTTACATCCAATAGAGGGCGTGTGAGCTTCTCAGCTCCTTTCCCATAATGCAGGGTGTTGTAGGCATGCTGTGACCTGTACAGAGATCAATGTACAGGAAGCGGGAGGTGGTGAGCTGTGACCATCACCAATTATGATTGAGGATTCTATATTATCTATATAAAAATGTTACCTTTCTTTGTAATCCAGTCTGTGATGAAAATGAGATGACTGCTGACAAGTGATCTATACAGAACAGAAAGTGTCAGCCTATTATATATGATTTAGTGATTAGTTTAAAAACTTTATGGTTTTAAGATCTGTGGGGTATCCTCAAACAGAAGGTGTAGGCAAGGTCTCCAATATCCACCAGCTCCGTGATGTCATTATGGAGGAGTGGAAGAGGATTCCAGTGACTGCAACCTGTGAAGCTCTAGTGAACTCCATGCCCAAGAAAGTTAAGGCAGTGCTGGAAAATAATGGTGGCCACAAAATATTGACACTTTTGGCAAGATTTGTCCATGGTCATTTAGGGATGTACTCACATTTGTTACCAGCAGTTTATACATTAATGCCTGTGTGTTGAGTTATTTTGAGGGCACACCAAATTTACACTATTAGGGTGCATTTACACTGCAAAAGTCCAATACCGGTTGGGTTTTCTAACCGGTATTTTGTCTTTTTTTGGCACGCAGGGGGAAGGCTGTTGTCTGAGGTTTGTGGATTCTAGCCGCCTCCCTTTGCACCCACATGTTCATGTTTTTCCCGAAAACTAGGCAGAAGAATGAACGTGTTCTACGTTTTTCAGTCCACCGGCAGTGTAAATAAAATCATCCCGCGTGAAATCCCCACTGCACGGATTTTCTATTAGAGTCTATGGGAAGTGTAACATGACGGTTTTCAGGTGGTTTGTAACACCACAAACTGTTTGAAAAACCGACCAATAACCCTTGCTGTGGGGACAAGCCCTTATACACTTTACATTGTATCAAAGTGTCATATCTTCAGTGCAGTCCCATGAAAAGACATACTACAATACTACATATTTCCTTTAAAAGCCAAAAGAAGGTACATTTTAAATTTGAGCCATGGAACCTTCCCTATTCTTTATATTCCCCAGTAGGTGTCTATTATAGGTTGTAAGGGGATAAAATACATATTGTACAGAGATGTAGGTATCTGTGTTATAAACACAAAGGGCAACATATCAGAATTGAGCTTTGCCATTTTTTTGGTGTACAGGCAGTCCCCTACTTACATCGTTGCGACTTACATACGTCCCCTAGTTACAAACGGAGACTTATGGGGCGTGGCTGACACTCAACATTGAGTCACGTCCCATGATAACCAAGTTCCAGCATGTCACAACTGCACATGAGATACAGAACGTTAGCTGAAATCTTCTAAAAAAAGGCACAGACAGCAAAACAAATGTAAAAACTGTTCCCTGCACTATCCAAAACTAAAAAAAAAAGGAATTACATGTAATAAAATCTACCTGTTCTGACTTACATACAAATTCAACTTAAGAACAAACCTATAGTCCCAATCCCGTATGTAACCCGGGGACTGTCTGCTTTGCAAAAATTGTGGTAGCACTGTTTATATATATATATATATATATATATATATATATATTTTATATATATATATATATATAATTATATATATATATATATATATACACATATATATATATATATATATATATTATATATATATATATAATATATATATATATTATATATATATTATATATATATATATATATATATATATATATATATATATATATATATATAAACTGTTGTACACCAAAACTAGACGCAGTTTGCACCAGGCACGACACATTTGAATGTGCCTAACATATGCTTTGCAAGGTTTACCACATTGCAGATTTATGCCAGGTTCGTACATTCTGGCGCACTATACACTCATTTAATGTGCCTTAAAACTGCCGTGGCAGAGCCTCTTTTATGACATGTCGCCCAAAATGTTCCTGATGAATTGTGATTTCCAGGAGTCAACCTTCATCTCAAACTAGAGAAGAAAACAACAATTGACAGATTTAGATATTCAGGAAAATCAATATTATATGTTGCCAATTTCTTGTTATGTGTAAGCCGAGTACGAGGTAGGCTTCCTGGAATACAGCAAAGTCATGGACGAAGAAAATGACTCCAACACCAGTTCAACAAAAGTGTAGTATACTGAACATTTCAGGAACGTATACTCAACAAATTCCTAAAGTTGTACAAAGTTGTAACCAAGACCCCTGTGCTACACAGCGCACCGCCGGGATTGTATGCTCTGGATGCACCTTAAGTTTACCTACCCACGGGGGTACAAAGACAGGAACAATTGCACCTGGTGCAGTTCAAATGTGTGCTCATGGTGTAGCACAACAGCTTACAATCTATCTAGCTCTACCTGCTATTCCCAGAAAATATACATATCATATGGATAAATGCATGCAAAGTAATAGTTCTAGGAGAAGCCTTCTCCAGTGCTGCAAAACAGAAAACGTACTGGAAATGACACTTATGGCCTGACACAAAACCTGCCCTAACTAGGCCAACTACAGGCCTGCAAATAGTCCAAAGTTCGTTGGCATGCATGCGTTCTTTGACCCGGGTTTACATACAGTAACTGCTCAGAGTTGCGGATCCCTGCCAATGGAGTCATTTATCCAAGATAGTGGATGCTTTTCTCTGTCCCCTGCAGAACAGACATTCTGTCATGGTGCTTTCCTTGCCACCAGCAGCAATGCCCCCAGCCAAACTCCTCTCTCTCTCAGGAGTTGATCCCAGTTCATGGACTCACAGAAACTAGAGAACTGTGCCAATCTGTGGCCAGCGTCTGTCCTCTGCCTAAGCTCCCAGTTCTTTATCCTGCTCTCTAACATGGCTTCTGCCTTGTGTCTGTCTGTCACATGACCAGTCTCAATCTCTATTTTGCATAGGTAATTTATAGTTTGCATAAATAATTTACTGTCCTAAATTACACATAGGATTTTTCTGGCCTTGTGGTGGGCACTATGTGGCTTTCACTTCTATGGTGGTCTCTGTATGTTTGCACTGTTATGATGGGCACTGCATGGATAGCACTACAGGGATGTATATGCTATTTTAAGGCAGAGGTATAATATGACAATGGGACCTCTGAACCAGAAGATGTTGTGCACCCCTGTTCTTAAGCCTAAAAATGTTTACTTCCAAAAATGTTGCTGGATGGGATAGTTAGAAGATAAAATCTCTCCTCCCCTCCCCCTAACTCGTAGTGGGGTAACTCATGAAAAATGATCTTCAAATATTAATAAAAGTTGTTCAATTAAAATATTTTGTGCACTGTAGCATGTGGCATTTGTCCAGGCATCTCCATTATTTAATTAGATTGTCTAGTGGAAAAAAAAATGATTTTGTAAATAATATCTCTCCTAAAGTTGGCTATGTTATAATATACTTCCACTACATTTTCTTTGGTTTCTCTGTAGTTCTACATTAGTTAATTGATGACAAGCTCAGTAGTGCTTTGTGTCTCAACACCCAGGAAACAGCTCTGTGTGTGAAGCCCAGAAAATCAGGTGATCAATTGGGTTTGTCTTTGGAGCCACACATATTTGGTCCTCCCTCCCAAAGATTTTCAATATGGTATCAAATAGTGGCATGCACTGAAGATGAGGTTGGGAGGATGAAATAAACAAAGCACAGCAGAGGATCCTGGAGCTTGTAGTTTCACAGGACTATGGGAAACAGGCTTTCAAACAGGAAATACTGCTGCTCAACTCCAGAGAAGGGAGGTTTCATACAGCAGTTGAATGGCACTAATCAGCACAAAAACAAGACATATGAATGAAGTCATAGACAAGCTATTTGAGATTTTCTGTTTTTTTTGTTCACTAGATACCCCTGTCAGGGCACTGATTGTAGTGTAATTTAGGCCACCGGTCTTCAAAGTATAGTCTCCAATCAGAGTGCCCCTCTCATTTCATATAGTGCTCTGGATTGGTTGCTATGGGCAACAAAGTGAATTTTAGACCTAGACACTTTTCATGCACCCAAATTTTTGCATCCACTTGGTAGTCTTTTCAATATGGAATGGGGAGTGTGTTTAGTTAGTATTTTTATGTTTAGGGTGCTGTTCACTCTGCATTTTACACCACGCCTCTGATATCCATCATGGAACCGTGACAGATATCATGACGTAGCCCCATAGAGGTCAATAAAGCAAATGTGACCCCATCGAGATCAAAAGAGCAAATCTAGTCCAATGTGGACTACATTTGCTCTCTTCCTCAACGGTATTTGCAGACACAAAAGCATAGTCTACCACACTTTTGAGTTCCACTGAGAAAGGGTATACCATTGGGTAAAAAGAGCAAACATAGACTACATGGGACTACATTTGGTCTATTGATTTCTATGGGACCATATCAGCTACATCAAGATATTCATAAGGGGACTTTTTTCACAGTACCCCAATGGATATCAGAGCTGTGGTGTAAAGTGTGCATGGTCACTTGTTATTCATTTTCTTATTTATTTTGCTACGTCTCTTAAATAGTTGAAAACACCTTTTTTCCTAAACTTTGCCCCACTCCTGACTATAAATGTAACCTTAACCCTAACCATAAATTGGGGTTAGGATCAGGATTTTTTCCTTAATCGATCTGAATAAATTAAAATAAATTAAATTCAGATCCTGCAGCAATATTGCTCCAACTTCACTTTCATTTTGTATCTCTTCTGGTCCAAAATTACATAAGAAATCCTAATATGACATTAGAGGAAAAATGACTTCAGAGAGAAGTGATGTTTGTATGACAGTAGTGTGGATCTAGAAACACAGGGAAATGGTATCTATCTATCTATCTATCTATCTATCTATCTATCTATCTATCTAACCAGATTTCTGTCCGTTCAGCCAGTCAGTCATCCAACCATCTATCAATCAATCACATATCAATCTATCTATCTCATATCTATCTATCCATCTATATCATATCTATCCATCTATATCATATCTATCTATCTATTTATCATATGTCTAATTTATTTATTAATATAAAATCCGTGCTAGCATTCATATGATATTATCCCTGTTAAATGGCTGACAACAATAACTCCAGATTGCTGCCTGTTAATAGCGAATCTCTCTAAAATAGAGACAAAAGCTATAAGATACTTAAATATTTTGGGCTAAATAAGGACACGGTCTCCAGCGGAAGGTGCACGTTGGGAAATAGTGGGCATTATGGGTGCAGAAGAATCAGACACTGTGGGTAGTGGACCGGACCTAACCCTTATTACTATTGCTTGGATGACCATAGCAAGACATTTGCTGTCTCCTAGAAGCTGCTCTCCATGTGATGGTCCCTCCGTGACTTGTAATACACTACTGTAGTCTTTGTCTGTATAGGTTCCTCTTTAATCTGATACTGAAGATTTTCAAGTCTGTTTTCACAGTCGCTGCCCTCACGTGATTTCACCTATTACTTGGAGGGCACTGAGATCATTAATCCTCTCATTCAGAAAATATAGAGAAGTTCAAGATTAATGTACTTAAAGGGCATTTCCTCTACAATAAAGACTGTTATATTCTACTACATGTGTTTTGGAAAAGCTGTGTTACAATCACAAGGTTTGAATCCCAGCTTTTCTAGCCTCCTGAGTTTTAACTTTGCCTGGTAATGCAGCTCCTACCTTGAACAGGTCTCTGGGACCAAAGAGGGTCAGGTACACGATACTTAGAGTTTTCTTGGGAACGGATATAACTAGGAAACAGCTTAAACAAGTTCTTAAACTGTTAGTTAACGTGAATGTCTACCCTTGAACCTTTTTTATAATCAGGTCGGAAATTTTATGCTGCTTAATTTCATAACATACCTTTATAGCACATTGAGCTTTGGTTTTCTGATTCATACTTTGCGTATACCTAGAATTGAGGAAGGGGCGGAGCCCCGAAACATTGCATTGTTGCACACACCTGAGAAGGCTGATGGAGCCGCAGGTCAAAGAATGATCACGCTGTGAATGCTCAATGGACATAGCCTGAAAAGGATACTCCTTGCCTGGAGATCTTGAATTAACCGCAAGTGCAATAGACTTTTTATCTTTTTATATAGCATACTTGGATGCGCTTTTTATGGCCGTAAAGTTGGCATAATAAATGTGAAAATAACTTCATAGGAGTGATTTATCTATATGTATTACATATACCTAAAATTAAAATAAATCTGTTTGCCTGCAGCCACCATTAGGGGAAGCTTATAAGCTTGTGGAATACCTATCACACATTGATTTTAATAATAAAGCAGTATTTCCTAAGCATTAAAGCTCCTCCTAGTGCAAAATTTTAGTATGTGATTCTTACTATGCAGGAATCAGAAAAACAGAGCTCCGACAGCTATAATGATATCCAGTAAAATCAACACAAAAGGAATAAAGCAGTTTACAAAGTAGAAGGTCAATTTAGCGTGGAGTTATCGTAGAAAATTCCACAGAACCTCTGCCTTTTATATGAAAAGTCACGTTAGTTTGAATGTCTCACATTAACTCTTTATTGACTTTTTTTGTTAAAAAAAGAAAATCACGAGGAAAGAATAATTAATCATTCATATTCTTTATTATGTTAAGATTAAAAACTTTGTACAAAAATATATATTAAAATACGATAACAGGGATAGTACATATACCAAAAGAGTTATTACCACAAATAAATGTATATACAATTTAATAATTATATAATTTTTTAATAATATAAATTCAATAATCTACATCCACAAGATACGACTACATGGAAAAAAATCACATAAAAAATGAACATGATAATAGAAATAAAGTGCTCTTAATACTATACACCAATATACATATATACAAATATATCAAAAGAAATAAAGTGCAACATGCCAGTGCGTCTAAAGTGTAATGGATGTATATGTATATATACATATGCAAAAATTAGCAAATATCATGTTCCCCTAAAGAAGCCACTAGTGCAAAATGCGTGTAGGGAAACCTCTCTTCTTATACCGACTGGATAAATATTATCTTGCCACATTGATTATTTATTTATCTATGATTATGCTTATATGGATTAATTTTTTATTTGAATTTTATCTATATGTAATACATGCACTTGCACCTTGAGAGAGATACATACTAACCTATGGATGATACAGTGAAGGAAATAACTATTTGATCCCTTGCTGATTGTGTAATTTTGCTCACTAACAAAGACATGAACAGTCTATAGTTTTAAGGGTAGGCTAATTTTAACATTGTGAGATAGAACATCCAAAATAAAATCCAGAAAATCACATTGTATAAATTCTATACATTTATTTGCATTTTGCAGTGAGAAATAAGTATTTGAACCCTCTGGCAAACAAGACTTAATACTTGGTGTCAAAACCCTTGTTGGGAAGCACAGAAATCAGACTTTTTTGTAGTTGATGATGAGGTTTGCGCACATGTCAAGAGGAATTTTGGTCCACTCCTTTCTGCAGATGATCTCTAAATCATTAAGATTTTGAGGCTGTCACTTGGCAACTCCGAGCTTTGACTCCCTCTATAAGTTCCTTATGGGATTAAGGTCTGGAGACTGGCTAGGTCACTCCATGACCTTAATGTGCTTCTTTTTGAGACACTCTTTCGTTGCCTTGGCTGTATGTTTTGGTCATTGTCTTGCTGGAAGACCAAGCCACGACCCATTTTTAATGGCCTTGCGGAGGGAAGAAGGTTGTCACTCAGGAGTTTACGGTACATGTCTCCATCCATTCTCCCATTGATGCGGTGAAGTAGTCCTGTGAGCTTAGCAGAGAAACACCCCAAAACATAATGTTTCATTTGTCTCATCTGACCACAGCACCGTCTCCCAATCACTCACAGAATTATCCAGGTGTTCATTGGCAAACTTCAGACGGGCCTGCATATGTGCTTTCTTGAGCAGGGGGGCCTTGTGGACACTGCAGGATTTTAAATCATTATGGCGTAATGTGTTCATTGTGGTTTTCTTGGTGACTGTGGTCCCAGCTGCCTTGAGATCATTAACAAGTTCCCCCCGTGTAGTTTTAGGCTGATCTCTCACATTCCTCATGATCAAGGATACCCCACAATGTAAGACTTTGCATGGTGCCCCAGATCGATGTTGATTGACAATCTTTGTATTTCTTCCATGTCCTTATTATTGCACCAACAGTTGTCTCCTTCCCTTCTCACTCAGCGTCTTACTTATGGTTTTGTAGCCCATTCCAGCTTTGTGCCCGACATCCGACATATGATCTTGTCCCCGACATCCTTAGAAAGCTCTCTGGTCTTGCCCATGTTGTAGAGGTTAGAGTCTGACTAATTAACTGAGTCTGTGGATAGGACCCTTTTATAAAAGTAACTATTTAAGACAGCTGACTTTAAGGCTAAGTTCACACGGCTAAGTGCAGGGCGTACAGTACGCCCTCAATTACGGCGGGTGATCGGAGCTCACACCGATTGGTTCATACCCCCGGGGAGGGGGGGGGGGAGGTGGCAGCCCGCAGGCCCCATAGACTGTCAATATTCGCGGCACATAAGCTCCGTGAATAAATGACATGTCACTTATCTCCCCGCATGGCGTATTGTACGCCCGGAGAGAGGAGGCATAATCCATAGTTCTGTATGAGATCTGTGGATTACCGTAATGACTTGGGCACATTGCGCTCGTATTTGAGCGCAGTATGCCGCGAAATATGCCCCAATCATAGCTGTTTGAACATAGCCTAATGCAGGTAACGATCTGATTAGGAGCATCTAACTGGTCTGTAAGAGCCAGAACTGTTAATGGTTGGTAGGGGATCAAATACTTATTTCTCTCAGCAACATGCAAATAAATTTATATAATTTACACAATGTAATTTTCTGGATTTGATTTTGGATATTCTATCTCTCAATGTAAAAATTAACCTACCCTAAAATTATAGACTGTTCATGTCTTTGTCAGTGGGCAAACTTACACAATCAGCAAGGGATCGAATAATTATTTACTTCACTGTATATGCTAATTTATGTATGTATCTATACATATATATCCATTGCACTTTAGATAAATATATTTTTATATACAGTATATGTCTGTTGGTGTATAGTACCAAGAGCACTTTATTTTTATTATCATTGTTCATTTTTCATGTGATTTTTCCATATATTCTTATCATGTGGATATAGATTATTGAATTTTGTCTCTATACATTGATTTGTGGTGCTAACTCTTTTGGTATATATCTGTCATCCGAGGTTGATTATAGAATGGCTTTCTAGTGTTGTGGAAATCTTTATTGACTGCCTGTTCACATCATATTTTATATAAATATAAAATATATATATATATATATATATATATATATATATACATACACACACACACGCACACACACCACACACACACACATGTATTTAACAGTTTATACGGGAGTTGGAGAACCCAACTGTGGATTTTTCTAGAATACACGTCAGAGTTTCAGGGAGGGAGTATTATTGCCATATAAAAATGTACACTGAAGTTCTCTCACAAAGTTAACAGTTTCCCCCGTACCCATAAATCTAGAGCTGAAATGGTAATATTTGCCTTGTGCAGTTTATATTTCAGCACAATAAATGATTATGGGGCTCTATGTAACAAAGCAGAATATTGTGTCTTCAGTTGTAAGAGAACAATACAGCAATATCACACTTTTGGCCACATGTATGAGAACTGTATAGGTCTAAAATGCACTTTGTTGCCCATAGCAACCAATCAGAGTGCCCCTTTAATTTTTTAAGAGCACTTTATCAAATGAAAGGGGCGCTCTGATTGGTTGCTATGGGCAACAAAGTGAATTTTAGACCTAGACAGTTTTCATATATGTGGCACTTTGTGTGTTAAAAGTTTTTTATATGTTAACACTGAATTGTACAATACCATAATGTAAACTGATTGTTGTAATTGTTTCCATTCCAGGTTGGAGATACTAAAAAGCAGACATTGTACTTTAGGAGTATTAATAAGTGATAAATGCTGGATTAATGCTCAGACTTCCACAATATGTTTTAGGGAACAGTTGTCTATTACACCAACTTTTGGTCGTGTTTTCAGGGAGATTTGGGTGCCACAGAATTTTTAGCTGTATACACTACACCCCTTTTACAGGCCACTTTACACACACACACAAACACACAAACAAACACACGCCACTTGAAAACACATTTTTATGAAGCAATAGTTTAAAACCTATCTTTTACTTTTCTAGCGATGGAGCTGTATAAGGGCTTTTTATTTGCAGGATAAGTTGACAATTTCATTCCCACCCTTTGTATTCTGTATTTTTATGAGGCTGAATGAGTAAAAGAATGCAATTCTAGAATGTATTTTTGTTTTTGCAGTGTTCATCAAACCGATTAAATAATAACATAGCATAACAATTTTGTAGATTGTATCAGTAAGGCCGTGTTCACACGGCTTATTCATGGCGGATTTGTGAGCCGGATTGCGCTCGCAAATCCGGCGTGAATAAGGGGCGGGACGGGGCCGGAGCGCGGCGGGGGCGGCGCTCCCCGGCCCCATAGACTGTCATTATCTACGGCGCGTACGCGCCGTAAATAATGTGCATGTCACTTTCTCCCCCCGCGGCGGATTCTCTGAGCGGGGAGGAGCGACGGAATCCACTGTTCTCTATGAGAGCAGTGGATTACCGTAAGTACTCTGACGGATTGGCGCCGTACTGCAGCGCAAATCCGGCGCGGAGTACGGCGCCAATCCGTGGACAAATAAGCCGTGTGAACGAGGCCAAAGGATGCAGCTACACCTACCGTATATACTCGAGTATAAGCCGAGTTTTTCAGCACAAGAAATGTGCTGAAAAAGCCCTCCTCGGCTTATACTCAAGATCTATCACCTGTATGCGACTCCTCTGGGAGTGCATACAGCTGATACTTGAGTTGCCTGTGGGCGCCCGGGCGCTGCCATGGCCCAGGCGCCCACGGGGATTGCTTCAGCTGTATGTAACCCCTCTGGGTGTGCATACAGCTGGCTCTCCAGTTAGCCGACAGTGTCCGGGTGCTGCCATGGCCGGGTACTGTCGCGATCTCTTCAACTGTATGCAACTCCTCTGGGAGCGCATACAGGTGAAGATACTACTGCGGAGCAGGGAGCAAGCGCTCCCTGCTCCGCAGTAGAACTCCAGAAGGCCGCCGACCTGCGGCCTCCCATAGTATCCAGCACAGGCAGCATGAGAGTCATCACGCTGCCTTTGCGGCCTGATGGCATCACGCCGTCTGTGCCAGGAAGAAGAAGCAGCGCATCAGAGCAGAGAGGTAAGAGGGGAGAGAGGTGAGTATTTGTATTTTTTAACAAACCCTGCCTATGGGGGAACGATACCTGCCTATAAGGGGACATATGCCTGGGGAACATAAAACTGCCTATACAGGGCATTAAACTGCCTATAACTACCTATGGGGGACATTAAACTGCCTATGGGGGATATTAAACTGCCTATGTAATTTTATCGGTATCCATTTTTATTTTTTTAATTTACCAGTAGCCGCTGCATTTTCCACTCTAGGCTTATATGCGAGTCAATACGTTTTCCCAGTTTTTTGTGGCAAAAGTAGGTGCCTCGGCTTATATTCGTGTCGGCTTAGGGCTTGTTCACACGGAGTATACACTCCGTGTTACAACCACTTTATGGATCCGTCTTGGGGTCCGCACTGTCGGTCCCCAAGACGGATCTAAACAATTAGCAGTGAGATTCTCACTGCTCGCTGCTCTGAACACATGAGAGAACGCAGCTCCGTGTTTCAATAGCACAGCTGCGCTCCGTCTTGAAAAGAATTGACATGCAGTAGATAGCAGTACATAATTATGCTGTATTGCTGTGTTTCATGCTTGGCATAGTCTATCAGGGTACGTCCCCACAACAAGTAAAACTTACTTATCGGATTCTACCGTGTCGAATGATGCAGTTTTCAATGAGTATTTCATGTGGATTTTAAATCCTTTTTTTGCTGTCAGATTTACAGATTTTTTATGGGGTTTTTTGACATGGATCAAACAGAAATGTTATGAATACGTTTTTTGAACTGGAATCCAGCGGAAGAATGAAAATGTTCTAAATTTTTTTTTAAAAAGTGACTGAGAAAATACACGTTATGTGGTCTACAATGCATATTTTCTATTGAGGTCAATGGGGATGGTTTTACTTTTGATTTTAGATAAGTATTTCAAATTGAAATCTGCGTGGATTTCGACTTGAAATACTTATAGTGTGGATGGAACCTTACACACTGTATCTAGGCAGGGCATAATAGGTTCCATGTTTAGCAGACCTGGAGGCCACTATTTGGCCTCCAGCTGTCATGGCAGCCACCAGCATTATGTAATTACGATGGGGAGGGGCAGTGGTACACAGAGGGAATCGTTTCCCTCTATCAATCCCCTAGATGCCACAGCTGCTATCGACTAGCTTCTGAAACTACGAGATCCCTGCTGTTTAACCCCCTAAATGCATAGTTGCCAACTTTTGAAAATGAAAAAGCAGGAGATCTTAGACGGCGGCGCGCGTAGCGCGCTGCGGCAAAAATTTGCATGGACACGCCCATCTTTCCGGTATGCCACGCCCCCTTCAAAAAGCCACACCCACTCCACCTAACTGCATAACGGCTTTGGAAGAAAGCCAGGTAGATGCCCTTGTAGCCAAGTAGATGCTCCCCTGTAGCCAAGTAGGTGCCCCCCTTTGTTTGCCAGGTAGGTGCCCCCATTGTTGCCAGGTAGGTGCCCCCTCTGTTGCCAGGTAGGTGCCCCCTCTGTTGCCAGGTAGATGTCCCCTCTGTTGCCAGGAAGAGCCCCCATTGTTGCCAGGCAGAGCCCCCCCCCCCCCTATAGCTAATAAAAATAAAATAATAAAATCCACTTACCTTACCAGGCTCCTGCAGCGCGGCCGCTCCGGACAATCTCCTCAGTGGCGCAGGGGGGAGGGAGAGCAGCCGCGCGTCACTTCCCCCTGCGCCGCTGACCAGTTTGTGCGCCGCACACACCGGCGCCGGACATACCGGGGGAGGAGGGGGGAGCGGAGCGATCCCGCCTGCCTCCTCCCTGCACAGCGAGACTCCAGGCGGGTGAAGCGGGCGCAGCGGCCGCTTCAACCGCCTGTAGGAGCGGCCCGGCGGCGCCAGAGTAGCGCTACTAGCGCTACCCCGGCGCCGCGGCCATTTAAAGAGCCCCCGCCGCCTGCTGGCGGCGGGAGGAATGCCAACTCCCCGGGAGGGCGGGAGGGGACCCAAATAGCGGACCCCCCCGCCTAAAATAACGGGAGAGTTGCATGTATGCCTAAATGCCATGGTCATTAGCAGCTATGGCATCTGGGGATTAAAAAGCAAGGTTCAGAGATTGTGCAGCTTCTGAACCCACATGATAAATGTTTGGTGCTGGTGAGTGCAGCAGCCCCACCTTCAAATGCACCTCGGGCCCCCAAGAAACAACCCTGCAGCAGCCCCGTAGGTAACATACAGTACAAACACATGAAATAAAATAAGGGAGGACTTACATAAGGCAACTCTTGTACTGCTAGCTCCATACCTCTCAACTTTTAGAGATTGCAAAGAGGGACACATCGGGCCATGCCTCTAACCACGCCCAAAAACATGACATCACACCAAGATACACCTCTAACCACGCCCCACACATACATGCCAACTTTTTAGACAGGCAAAAAGGGAGACATTTTAGGATTGCTTTGTATCCAATGATGAGATATTAAGTAAGTTGTTATGTCATATACAGAGAGGAAGCAATCAGATACTTTTTAAAGCAAGAAAGTCAAATTATTGATGCAAATCTGTTTCCTAAATGAAAAAGAGGGACATTTATAGAGCTAAGAGGGACAGAGAGACAAGGGTTAAAAATAGGAACTGTCCCTCCAAAATAGGGACAGTTGAGAGGTATGTAGCTCTGTTCTTTGATCCAGCTGGGATCACAAGAGTACTGGCCACTGCCCACAATGTTCTTTACAAGTGGCAGGAATGTCTTGAGCAGTAATAGTAGGAGCAACCCTGCAGCTCATGTGAATACTAGGGCTGGTGCTCTAGTATGGGCACACTCATACCTCCCAACTTTTAGAGATTGCAAATAGGGACACGTTAGCCACGCCTCTGACCATGCCCAAACTAATGACATCACATCAGGCCACACCTCTGACCACACCCAAACAAATTACATCACACCAGGACATGCCTCTAACCACACCCCACCAAACAAAATCATGCCCCGCCCCTCCAGCAGACCAGCGACCAACACAACAGCGGCGCCACTAGGGTCTGTAACTATGTATTCATATAAAGTAATGTATTGTATACACAGAAATCCATACAGATAGCTGCAAGACAATGTTCTATGGATGATACTTCTATATAATGGTCGTCCAGTGATCACATAATACCGCGCTATACAAGGAGCAAATATCCCCGTACTGTTACTGATCAAAGATCAAATAATTCCACCACACCATGACAACATCACCATCAAATTGTGACTCAATAAATACCACAACACCATGACAACATCATCACCACATAGTAACCGAATAATACCACATATCATCACCACATAGTGACTGAATAATACTGTCATACTGATCCTGAATATAAACCGTTACCACTCCTACCAATATTCCTGACATACAGTGACCATATGGTGGTAGATGGCAGTTGTACACAGGCTCCAGAGACATATGAGTGATGACAGTACAATACAATTTAGTGACTCACAGGTGACGTCTTCTCTGTTGGAAGTCGTTTCCTTTCTCCATTCCTTCCAGACCATCATGACCACTTCTCCCAGCCTCGTCCCTGCAGAATTAACCACACAAACATCTTAGACTCTGCACTTCTCCAGCACCTCCCTACCAATTCCCACCTCTGTACAAACTCCCCATGGGGTGAAATATGGAGTAGGGGGAGTATGGGGCAATACACCGTGGTCCTGGGGTTATAGAGTGTCAGGTGAGGTTTGTATTTTGTGTTGGCACTAGGCCACAGGGGTGAGAGAGGAGGTAAAGGCCACAGCTTACAGCACAATCTCCTGGGGGGAGACAGAAGACCAACCCCCCGGAGATTGTGGTGCGGCTCTGACCTGTTCTACATTACCTTCAGGGGTGCAGGGAATGGAGTTTAATACTATTGGATTTGTTAGACTACGTTGGACCAGCGTAGCATCTATTTCTAAACTAACATGTTCAGCGAGGGCCGGGTCGGGGAAATTTATTTAAATAAACTGCTTTTTTTTTTTTGTTTCTTTTTATTTTTTTTTTCAATTTTTTCAGTGATGGAAATGGGTTGTCTGTCAGATCCTCTTTTCCCCTAGCGCTGGGGGCCTGGTTTTAGCTGGGGATTTTTGTCACCCCGGGTGCCCTAACCCCTGTTATTCTAAAATACCAATGCACCAGGGGAACCGGGGGAAGGCTCGGTAACCACGAAGCGGCCCTTAATGTGTGAGGTGGTATTCTTAGAATGGGAAGGGACCCGAAAATTTTGGACCTACCCATTCTGATAGTTTGGGTGAGCTTTTTGGATTTACCTGGGGGTTGGGGAAATTTGGGGAGGGCCCTGTTTTTTATTTTTTAAAAAATCTTTATTTTTTGAAATTCTACAGGGGGCACCCCCTAAAATCATTACGGGTTGGACCAAAAAAAATTTCAAAAAAAAAAAAACCTAAACCCCAAAACCCCCTATAAAAAAACCCCAAAACCCCCCCAAAAACACCCAACCCCCCCCCCCCCAAAACCCAAAATAAAAAAAAACCCCCCCCAACCCCCCCCCCCCCAAACCCCCCCACTTTAAAAAAAACGCTCCCCCCCACATCGCCTGTTAACCATTTTTTAAAGAAATGATGTAACGTTGTCCAAGTGTCCACCCAATCGTGTAGTCCAAAAGGGGAAACCCCGTAAAAAAAAAACAACGACCCTACAATGGGACATCCCCAGTTTCTGGGCGCCCGGTGGAGATTTTTCACCCCGCTTTCCTGGATGCCGTGTGGGGATGTCACTTTGTGTTTAGCGATTATTATCGACAAATTTTAATGGACAGTTTTTTTGGTGATCGGATTTTTTAGATCATGCAAATAATTTAGGTTAAAATTTTGCATCTCTATTAAGTCGGTTTTTCGGCGCTTCCTGTTTATGACGGCCCGCAATCAGTTACAGAATAGAGTAGGGGATTGTGTGCAAGTATGATGGGTGTGTATGTTTTCGATTGGCTGGAAAAAAACACATGACCTCGTTTTAATAGAACAGCGTTTTGTTCGCTCAGTGTTCTCAGGTCTCAGAGCGAAGGAGTGCGCTTGTTGGGTCCCAAAAGCTCAGAAATTATTTTATTCTTCACAGGAAACCTTATATTAGCGGGGTCCTTACAAAATTTTGTTAGATTAGAGTTGGAAGATTTTATAAGTTTGGTAAAGAATTTTAAAGGGATTATGCTTAAAATCAGGGGGGGAGGGAAATGGGGGCCCCGGGGGAACACGAAGCTCTAAAAGAAAACTGGAAATTTAAAATTTACAAGACTTAGTGTAGCATTGCAATGCTTTATTATTAAAAAATTTTTTTTTTGAAATATTTTCCTGGATATTGGGAAACCCGAACTTTTAGGATACAATCTTTTTAGTAATGAGGTTATTGTTGGGGCAAAAAAACCATTTTATTATCGTATACATTTCAGATAGGTGTTCATTTTCAAAATTTTTCCCATTCCCCCTTTGTTGTTTTTATCACCCTTTTACTTAAATTGAATCCGCAAAATCAGAAGGTTTATGGTGAAAAAATTCCTTGTAAAATTCCCAATAAATTTAGTACGTGTTTTTTTTTTTTTTTTTGGGCGCACTAAGTTTGTTCATTGAGGACCTTGCACTTTAAATGGGAATACTGTTTTTTGTCACCCCAAGGTGAATTGTAGGGGCCCAAAAAATACTTTTATTATCGTTAATTTCAGATAGTGTTTTTTACTTTGGCGCAGGCCGCTTTGTTGATAGATCTACTTTCCCGTTAAATTTGAATAAGCAATTTTTTTTGGGCACCACAGGTGAATTGATAGGTGCCAAAAAAAACTTTTATTATCGAAATACATTACAAATAGTGTTTTTTTTTTTGGTGCACTACGCTTTGTCATTTAGGCACCTTGCACTAAATGTGAATATGCAATTTTTTAGTCACCCAGGTGAATTGTAGGTGCCAAAAAAAACCTTTTTTTTATCCGAATACATTACAGATACGTGGTTTTTTTTCACTTTTTCCCCGTCCCGATTTTTTGTGAGCCACCTTGCAGTTTTTAAAATTTTAATCCCCGTAATTGTTTAGTTCCACAGGTGAATTGATTGGTGCCAAAAAATACTTTTATTATCCCAATACTTTACAGTAAGTGTTTTTTTACTTTTGGGGCACTACCCGCTTTGTTCATTGAGGCACCTTGATTAAATGTGAATACTGCAATTTTTTTTGTCACCACAGGGATTGTTTGGGGCCAAAAAATACCTTTTTTTATCCGAATACATTAAATACGTGTTTTTTGCATTTTGCCCAGTCCAGATTTTTTGTTGAGAAAATTGCAGTTTTAAATTTGAATCCAGAATTGTGTAGTTACACGGTGAATTGATGGTGTCAAAAAATACCTTTTTTATCGAATAAATTTGATACGTGTTTTTTGTTTGGTGCCCCTACAGCTTTGTTCCCTTTAGGCACCTTGCACTTAATGTGAATACTGCAATTAGTTAGTCACCAAGGTGAATTGATAGGTGCCAAAAATACCCTTTTTTTATCCCAATACATTTAGTTTTGTGTTTTTTCACTTTGGCGCGGCCCGCTTTGTTGAAATCTACTTTTCAGTTAAATTTGAATAAGCCCTTTTGTGTCACCCAGGTGAATTGATAGGTGCCCCAAAAAACCTTTTATCATCCGAAGGGATTTCAGTACGTGTTTTTTTCACTTTGCCGTCAGATTTGTTGATGAGCCACCTTGCAGTTAAAATTTTAATCCCCGAATTGTGTTTTTCACAGGTGAATTGTAGGTGCCAAAAAAAAAACCTTTTTTATCCCAATACATTCAGTGTGTTTTTTGATTTGGTGCACTAAGCTTTGTTCATTGAGGCCCTTGCACTTAAATGTGAATACTGCATTTTTTTTGTCACAAAGGGGAATTGATAGGTGCAAAAAATACCTTTTATTATCCGAATAACATTTCAGATACGTTTTTTTTTCACTTTGGCGCAGGCCAGCTTTGTTGTTTAGATCTACTTTGCAGTTAAATTTAATACAGCAATTTTATAGTCACCCAGGTGAATTGATAGGTCCCAAAAATCCCTTTTATTTTTCCGAATACTTTTCAGTTTACAGTTTTTTGCACTTTTGCCAGTCCAGAATTGTGTGATAGAGCACCTTTTGCATTTAAAATTTTAATCCAGCAATTGTGTATTTACACAGGTGAATTGATAGGTGCCAAAAAATACCTTTATTTTCACGAATTACATTTCAGATACGTGTTTTTTCACTTTGGCCAGGCCGCTTTGTTGACTTGATAGATTACTTTGCAGTTATATTTAAATTTCCAGCAATTTTGTTTTGTTTTGAGGGATTTGAGAATTAGCTGTGATTTGCCGTCTTTTAATAAGAGACTTTCCAAAACTTTCCATACCTTCTCAAATTTGTAT
This sequence comes from Phyllomedusa bahiana, assembly GCA_025379985.1. Taxonomy (NCBI): domain Eukaryota; kingdom Metazoa; phylum Chordata; class Amphibia; order Anura; family Hylidae; genus Phyllomedusa; species Phyllomedusa bahiana. The sequence goes on from JAODAL010013275.1 coordinate 90,366, forward strand.
ATTTCTGAACATGGAGCGAAATTAGGTGGTAAGCGAGCAAAGAGGGGGTGGGACATGGAGGTAGAGGTACGGGGAGAAGGTGCTCCTTCCAGTGCTGGCGAAAACCCGCATGCCAGCGGATCGTCAGTTGCAGGACCGTCAGGCCTGTCATCGCTGGGTTAGGGCCCTGTGAATCTCAGTAACGAACAGCGTCGCCAATTTGTCCTTCAGTGGTTAATGCAACCTGCATCCAGCAGTCTTACCTCCTCGTCCTCCCAGTCACGGCCACAAATGTTGTCATCAGCTTCACCCGATCCGTCCAAAAATGAGCAGCCACATGTCAACTCGTGTACCACCACTGTGGATAATCCATTTTCTGAAAACCTCTTTGATGACAAAATGCGGTTGGGGTCAGAAGGCATGGTTAAAGATCAAGAGGCCAAGAGGTGATTTTTCTGCTTGATGCCAGTTACTGATGCCATCAGAGGAGGAGAAGGGAAGCCGGTCAATCGGCAAAAATCCCGGGCGGTTTGGCAACGCCTTGCAGTCCCTCTTGCTTGTAGCCGCAGCTCCTGGATGGCAGAATATCGGATGACGAAGTCACCTGTGTTGATGATTGATGGGTGACGACATTGGGGATCAAGTTGGTCTTTTCAGCAGAATATGCTTGCGAGCGCTTCATCACTGGACGAGGAGGAAGACGATGGGGTAGTGTAAGTACGGGTTCCGCCTCAAAAAGGGAGGGGGCGGTCGCAGAAGTCCGCTGATATGATTCCGCCAGCCACGGTCAGCGCAAACCCCGCTCCTCGCTTTCGCCGTCAAAAAGGTCCAGGACTCTCAAGCCTGGGCCTTCTTTGGACCAAGCCCCTTTATTCACCCAGCGATGTCATATGCCGCCTTTGCCGTAACGATAAGTAGGGCAAAGAACCTTAAAAGGGGGTTAACACACCAACATGTCTAGTCACATGCAGCGCATGCATGAGTTGCAATGGAGGGAACACGTGGCCAACAAAGGCCAGCACGCCGCCGGGCATCCAACCAGTGTCAACCCTCTGTCTCCGCCTCCTCCGCCCACCACCCAAGCGTTCCTCAGTGGCCATGTCTCTCAGAGTCATGATCAGGGTTTAGCCTCCGCTTCAGCCTCCACCGTCGCCCGAGTACCACCAGCACCACCAGAGACCCAATCTACCCTTCTCCTTCCGCCAGTTTGACGACCTGCACGCCGTTACAGCGGCCAGTCTAGCAGCCAGCTTCTGTCTTCCGGTTTGGGAGCAGAAGGAAACACTTTAACCCAAAACATCCCAAGCCAAAAGCCTGAATGTGGCATTGCCAGGCTTTTGGCCTTGGAAATGTTGCCTTTCCGTCTGGTGGACACAGATGGGTTCCTCCAAGTCATGGCCCTTGCCTGCCCCCAATACCAGATGCGAGCAGGCATTTCTTTGCCAGAAAAGCCGTCCCTGCCTGGCCAGCCACGTGTTTTATCTAAATTTCAAGGCGTTTGTCTGCATCTGTGGCCGGAAAAAGTCCATCTGACCACCGACACATGGATAGTAAGCACGGCCAAGGGCCGCTATATCTCTGTGACAGCTCACTGGGTGAGCTGGGTGGATGCCCTGGGGGGGACGGTGGCTTCGGTCGGTGCA